>VZRU01015260.1:57770-92842 GCA_013398155.1 Pedionomus torquatus
GAAGCTCGGCCGGGCCCAGCGGGGCCCTCCCGCCGCTGCGGGCCCCTGTCCCCGCTCCGTGTTCCCCCCCGCAGCCGCCGTGCCCGGTCCCTCGGGGCGGCCTGGCTGGGCCGGGCCCGGTGGTTGTCGCTCTCCCCGTGGGGCTTCCAGGTCCTGCCCGGGCGGCGGCGGGGAGCCCTGAGGGAGGAGGGAGTCCCGAAGGGAGAAGGAGTAAAAACCAAGGAGTACGGTCTGGCCGGTCGCACACCGGGCGTCTGCCTCGGCTGGGGAGCCCTTTGTGGCCTTGAAGGGGTGGCGGTGGGGTTTTAGGTTGTTTTTGCCCCTTGGAGGGGCGGTGGTGGTCGCGGTTTGGGCACGGGGGGGGGCAGAGATGCGGTGTGTGTCCCCCGGCCCTCTCCAGGGACAAGAGAGAGAGAGAGAGACTCCTCCTGGGTTTAGAAGGAGCAAAGCTGCGTTTCTGGAACACCAGCGGTACGGTAGGAATGGTGAAACTTATATACGACGCCTGCAAAACCTTTCTGAAGCAGAAGGGTTATCAAACGGGCTTGTTTCCCCAGGGTATGTAACAGGTGAGGGCCATCCGAGCTGCTTTTTAGTAGAAATAGTTGAGTGTGTAATCAAAAAAAAAATGCTGCGAAATTTCAGCTGCTGTCAGACCGCTACGTTTCAACATGGAATATTGTTTTGTGGTCGGTTTGTGTTTTTTTTTTTTATTTTTTTTCCCCCTCCTTCAGGCAGACTGGAATATGGAGCTCTAAACTAAGCCAAAAAGGAAGTTTTTCTCCCCGATCGAGTTGTTCCTTCTTTCTTGGGTGGGAAGGGGGGGTAGTGCCTTAGGGATGGAGTCGTACGTCTGTAAACCCCTCTCAGAACGCTTTATTTAGCAAAATATAGTAATAAAAAACCTTCATAGAATTAAGCGACGAAGCAACCGCGGGTCTGTAGCAATGGGCCAAGAGGGACTGGTTTTGGTTATAACGTCGTTCTCGTATGCCCTAATACCAGGTGCAAAAGGAGGAGTTTTGAAGGTCTGATGCAATTTCTAAGAAATTAGTAGAAATGCTGCGGTCTTGAAGGTCCGTTAAAATTAGTGTGAGTGTTTGGTCAGGACGGGCCCAGCAGCGATCCTCTAATTGGGATGATTTAGGGTAACGCGTTTCACAGGGAAAGCTTTAAAATAACCGCTTACAAGCATGCTTATTAAAAAAAAATAAAAGTAAATTAAACGGCTTGATGATTTTCAGCTTCGTGCGCCTCGTGTAACTGCTTGCATCGAAAGGTCTTATTTCTTTGTGTGCTCTTCAGCGGGATCACACAGCGAAGATGACGCCTTAAGATGTGGCACACGTACCTCGGCCAGCTGGGTGTGGACGTCATGTACGTGAAAGCTCAGTAGAATCGTTTGGGACTTCTTCTCTAGGACTTTTCCAGTCTACCTGGAGTGCGATTCCTTAAAAGGAGCCTGAGCAGAGCCAGCCAAGCTTTGGGGATGTTTTTGTGTCCTTCTGTATAAAGATGGGTGGATGAAACCTCTGTGAAGAGGTTCGTGGGAGCGTTCGTTTATGACGACAGAGAAGCTGAGGATGGGGAAACTGCAGTGAAAAGTGGGATGTATGAGGTGACTCAACGGGCTGGGTCATGTCACCGTCACAGAAATTGGATATTAAATGTTAATATTTTCTCAGTCATCCTTCATGCTGTAACACTGAACACCTAAATACCTTTTCTCACTTTTATTTAGCTTTTTTTTTTTTTTTTTTTAATATTTTTGAACCTGACTTAGACCAGAGCAGCCTTTTCACTGGGTTGTTGACAAGTGCTTAAAAGTTTTTGGATCCAATCCTGGAAGCTGTTCGGTGATAGCTTTGTCTTTCTGTCAAGTCTGCTTATTTAATAAAGGTCTTGTGAGGGAACGTTAATTAAACAGTACGTGGTTTAAGCTGTAGTTAAAACATCCTGAATTGGAAAGTATTACATAGAAGGGATACCAAGTTCTTAGGCTGCATTTAGCAAGTCTGTACACCTGCTTACTTCTCGCTTTGTGCTAACCTGATTTCTTTGCTGGCGGCATCTGTCAGATGAAGATACTTCAGACAGTTACATGGAAACACACCTAATTTATTGCTTACCTTATAAATTATGATTCTCTAGACCTCTTCATTCAGGGCGATGCTGGGGAATAGGAAGCGCGTGTACCAACTGCTAAATTACTGAGAAAGCTGGTTCTGCATAAGCTACGCTTTCACTCACCTTGCATTTCCATACCTTTTAACTGTTGTAATTTTGATTTTCTTAGGCCCAGATCGAGCTCCCAGTGTTTGGATAAAAAGGAATGAGGAGTTGATAACCTGTGTAATGGGAAGGCAGAGGAAAATGCCGTACTGTTACCCACCTGGGCTTGTCAATTTCTTATTTGTGCCCATTTTGCAGGGCAGATTTTAAAGAAATAATTATTTATAATACTGACTTTAGAGAGTGGCTGTATAATGCAGGTGTGTGGATGGGAATATATCAATGTCTTTGAGAAATAGGCCGTTGGGGATAGGTAAGAGGAGATGAGGGACTGTGCGCTGCTGATCTTCACCCTCTGATCTTCCGTAGCTCAGCAGCTGTCCCTATTGGGAGCTAACTAACGGTATAGATAAAACCTTCCTGGGGTAATTCTCTCAGGACAGAGTTTCTTTTGGAAATCCCTGCCTTCTAAGTTTGGTAATAAACCCCCAGTTGCCATGGTTGTTGGTATCTGCTTTTTCTCTTCCGCCAGTTCCATGTATTTTTTTTCCTGCCTGGATTATTCTTAAGGAGCCGTTTTCTTCCATTGGTGAATAATTATCTCCAGCAACATTACTGGCTATTTCTACAAATGGAATGTATTCCTGTACACTGAGCATTAACTTTGATTTACTGTAATAGTTTTGGTTAATATTAGCTAAGAGCACAGTACTCTACTAAAGATATAGTCAGATCTGTAATTCCTTAAAAATCAGATAAGTGTAAATTATGTGGAAGCCTGGATATATGCCGATGCTGGAGAAGCCTTGTTGGACTCTCTGAAATAGATACACCAAATGCAAGAATGATTTCAGGTTATAAAGAGTAATCCTTAGGTTTAAAATTAAAATTAAAGCATTAGAATTATTGGGTTTTTGTGATACATTGGTGAGGAAGTCTCTAATAAGTACACTTCAAGAGTGTCTGTTTTTCTGTCTTCCTTTATGGCTTTTCTAAAAAAGTATTTAAAAACCTCTTGGATAAAACCCTCTTTTTTTTTTTTTTATTTTATTTTCTGATTTTAGTTGTTAAAAATGTATAAATGTGTTGAAATGATTATTTCCCAAGCTATGGTCACAGGTGATACTAAGCACTGAGACGCCAACTACTAACCATTGGTACCGTTACAAAGGCAGGCTCTTATAAATTATTAGTGGAGGACTGTAATTGTACCTCTTGGTAGCGGTGTTCTCTTAGGGTAACCTTAATCTACATGAGGAGCAAAAGTATGTTCTAATTTGATTAAATGGGGGTTGTGTTTAATTTAGTAATGAGCCTGTGCTCATTCTAAAATTACAACTTCATTTTGTTGATGCTTTTGGGATATAAAAGTTGGGGTGCTGTGAAACATGATACTCGTAAAAAGGTGGATATTGTCACTCTCTAGTAACTTTACAGAGAAATACTGTTACTCAGGGAGTATTTTCTGGGGCCACAGTCCATTTGAACGGTCCATCCTCTCCGGGATGCAGTGGGAAGAGCATCTAAAGCGATGAAATTCTTTTAAAAACGTCTGCAAATCTTTAATGAACTAACTTTTTCCTCGGAGCTGAAATAACAGAGGAATGTACTGCTCTTCTGGACTTCAGTATCTTAGATACTATTTGTTTATATATAAACAAACTATAGCTTAGTGTTTATTTATTAGCTGGGAGTTGCTTTCTGCTGTGACAAGGCTGCTTCTGCTCCATTCAAGTAATAGTGAGGGCATGCAGATGGGATTTCGAGTACTTTTGGGGAAGAATAGCTATTTAAAGTTTGGGGTTTATTGTTTGGGTGGGGTTTTTCGGGGTGGTTTGTTGTTTTTTATTCTTCTGCTAAATTGCTGTCTAGCCAGCTGTTTATCTTTTATTTGTGCTGATGATTTGTGGAAGTGAAATACTTCGCATTTGTCCTTATTTCGTCTTGTTTGTTTTGGACCATCTCCTCGGTTTGTCACAAATGATTTAAGAACTTTGGTATTGTTCTCCAAGTTGTTTTTGTTTCTTCTCAGCATGGTATTAATCTTTTTTGGGGGAGAACTGGAGTTTATTGAGGTTATCTCTGTGTGTTTTGGGGGGGAGGGGCTTACTTTGACGGTGGTTTTTTTCCTGTTATAACTGTAATCTACTTTTATTTGGTCAATGTCTGTATTGCCTAATAGGAGGCTTTATAGATTTTCCTGACTCTTGGTTCTCTGGCAAATATTTAAAGCTCTTTCCCTTCGGTATCTGAAATAAATTTATTTTATCCAGTATGTAACTGGAGAAGTCAATCTGTCCTGGTCTCAAGACAACTTTGTACCAAGCTTCTTCTAAATCTAGGAACATAAGTGTTTTAATTTTGGTCCCTTTTCCTTCCGGTGTCTTATGATTACCCTAATCTTCTCAATGGCCCAGGTCCTTTAGAGAAGTGTTCATTCAAAGTGTGTAAACTCCATGGTTAATACTTTCTTACAATTCCTTTGCTAGTACTGATATTTTTCTTCTCTCTCCTCCCTTTCCCCTTCCCTGTGTTCTTCCACAGGAATTGAATTTCTCTCTCACTGAGGTTCCTTCGCTTCTATTATGGAGATGAATCGAGAAAAACTGTGTACCAGCAAGGCTGACGGGAGCTCAGATTCTGCTTACCATTGCTCAACGTGTCATGATGATGAGGAGTGGAGCAATACCAGCCGAGGGCGAGCAAAGTCACGAAGTTTGTCTGCTTCACCAGCCCTAGGAAGCACCAAAGAATTCCGGTATGGCTCTTGGTTCTTAGTATCACAACTACCTTTAAGAAAAATAAAACAAACCAAAACAACAAAAGGATTAGGTTGTGTGGATTTCATTTTTTTCTCTCCTCTTATTTAACCCTAGTCTTGCAACTCTGACAGATAATGAACAGAATTAAAAATTGTGTTTTGTGGTAATAAATAGAGGGGGAGCTGATGAGTGAACCATCCTCTTGAGGTCCGTGCTGTGAAAAGACTTTGATTTTTCTGAAGTAGCCAAGCAGGTGGCCATTTCTAAACTGAGATTCCCGACGATAGGAATCCTGGGGTAGATTTGGACTTTAAATATTTTGATACTTGATTCAAACTTTGAATATTATGATACTTGTCATATTTCAACCTAGATTAACATGTTTTAATTACCTTCCAGAAATAACCCATGAGTGCATTTGCACTGAGCGATGTTAATTTGTAGCTCAGGTCACAAGAAAGGAAGAGTTCTGTGCTTGATTCCAGATCTTTAATTAGAAGGCAGAACTTTGCCTCTTGCTCAACAAGTTGCTTTTAAGGGGTTCTTAAAACGCAATTCTAAAGGTAAAGTCCAAAGTGAAGGCAGGAGGTTAAAGGAGAGGGTTAGAGTAAGAGCAGATCCGTAATCCAGGCGGCCTGGCTGTCAGAACAGGGCTCTGCAGGGCTCAGAGGCTCAAAAAACCTCAAAAAATCAACAGCAGAGACACGTCTACAAGTTTTTACAAACGCTCCAGCTGGAGTATTTAGTTTTTATGGTAGCGTTTGTACTTGGGGATCGTTTCGCAGCAGTGAGAAACGCCCGCTTCTTCCTTTGAGCCAAATTTCTAATCTCGTTGCAATGCTCTTGTCATGTGGACAGCCTGGACAGGACGTCTGATTTTTGTGATCTTTGGACCCATTGTAAATAGTGAAGAGCGCGCTGCAGTAGCCGTGTGTCTTGAGCTTGGGGGCGAGCGTAGCGGGACTTGCTTTTTTATGTTGTGACCCTCTATAAAAGCATGGACAGGCTCACGGAGGAGTTTCTCAACAGCTGAAATTCTGGTCCAGTCCCTGCTTTGCTGGTAGGAACGCTCTCGCGAGGCAGAGCCCAGATGGGTGAGGCTGAAGATGGCAGGGGGAAGCTTTGTGGTGACGGGAGGCATAATAAAAGCCTTTATCTGAAGAGGCTAAAAGGTTAGGAAAATACTGGCTTTGTATATTTAGTTCAGAAAGTCAGCGCACTTTAACGCTTTTGGAAAATGCTTAGAGGACTGTTCTCTGTGCTGTTCTAGCTACTGGGGGGGGGTGGCATAGCCAATAACTAAGACTTCAGGTTAAAACCTAAAAACTGGTAAAACTGGCGGGTTTTCCCTTCTCCCTTTAAACCTTCAGGAACATAGACATCATCCAGTCTGTGTAAAAGACAACACAGTCTAAATTTCTGTGTATTCTTATCTTCTAGCTAAATCTACTTTTTCAGACTAGAAGTGATCTTTGTGGACTCTGCCCACTGTGGGTTTGAATCACCGTTTACAAGATTTATTTATTCTTTCATTAAGATTCTCTGCATCCATACACTGTCTTCAATTTAGTGCAAAATTGCCAGAAGGCATTTTTCAGGATGTCAGAAAGTGATCTCAGCCTTGCTCTTTGGTATTGAGATTGAAGTAGTTGTCCATCTGCTTTGAGCTGGCAAGTATATTTTCCTAAAATATATATAATTTCCCGTGTGTTCTGGCTCCTCCTTAGCAATGACAGTCTTATTGCAAACCACTTGAAATCCTGTTCACTCAACCATTTTACCTTCTTTTGATTGAACAGTGTGTAGATTTGGGTACTAATAAAACCAGGTCAAATCTTAATGAAAACATGTATCAATTGTGAATTCAGAGCTTGCAGAGAAAACTTTGTTTGAATGTCACAAAGGTGATGGTGGATAGAAAGAAGCAGAGGTGGTGTCGTTGGGGTGGGATTTAACTATCCCGATAGCAGGTGTGATTGCTTCCAAATAAATTGAGACTTGCCATTTCTTAACACATGTGGATCCACACACACAATCTCTAATTAGTCAGTCCTTGCTCATTTTATTGTTTTAATATAAATAAGGTGAACTTTATAAAGCGTTTAGTAATAATCTTATCTGACTGGGTTAGTCATGCCTGGGCTTATAAATGGAAAAGCAATATTTGAAAAACAAATGTCGTTTCCCTTTGTTCAATGTAGGGAATCAAATACTCGATTTCGTTATTGGAACTGAAATCTTGCACGAGTGTATTTTCTTAGCCGTGGAATAAATAAGATGTTGCTGTTATACCTCAATTGTATCTTTTTAACCCGCCATCTGGTTTTGATTTTTATTAGATTTCTGAACTTTTTTTGAGTATTAAGAGTGAATCATTGGGCTGGTCTGGGCTCCTGTCTAATATGGACAACAGAAATACAGTAATGATTTGTTACCACCAAGCAATAGATTAGTTACCAGTTCCTGTGTTAATTGAATTAAGCACAGGAAAGGCATATTTCCCGTTCCTTTTAATGGAATAATTCTAATGGTATTTACATAATGTTTCAACAGTTACGTAACTGGGGTAAGTTTTACTCCCATTTCCAGATTAACTGGAGGAGGTGGGAGGGGAGGAGGAGGCAGAGCGGTTCTGACTTGGTCCAGATAATCTCATCCTAGAGCTAGGAGTAATCCTGTCCTGCGTGAGATTTAAGTTTGAGGATAAATTACATTTCAGAGCACCTGTTTGTTTGAAGACAAAGAGAATATTAGCTTTTTTAGATAAATAAATGAAAAAAAAAAATACTCCTTTTCATACCTATTCAAAGAGCATTTTTTCTACCTCTTGGTTGTCTCTACCTGCCTTAGTCTCAGACTGGGGTGTCTTTTATGCATTTTCCCAGAGATTAAATTAAACTAATAGGTGCTCCTCATTTTAAATGACTGAATTATTACCCCAGTCTCAGTAAAAACATAGGCATTTTTCAGTCTTCAGGAATTTCAGTTAACAGTGATTTCTTGTTTGTCAATTTCTGTATTACCTTAATACCTAGAAAAAACACTTTTGGTTAGTCAGAGCTCTGCTTAAATAGCCTACTTTAGTGAAGTCAGAATCCTGGATTCTATTTGTTTGTGGGTGCTGGAAAGAAAAGGAAACTGTCCTGAAAGCCATCTGTAAAAGACTAATGTGGGTAATGGAGGAGCGGGGAACAAACCAAAAATCTAAGGAGCCCTAAACTAGGATGTGATGAAATGACCTAAAGCCTGGTGCTGCAGAGAGGTATCTGCATATATATTACAATTGAAGTATTTGCATTTCATCAATTTATTAAGTCCAGCCTTTCTTGGCAAAAGCCCTCTCTCGCTGAGATGGGCCAGCACCGTGTCCCCTGGGGAGATTTTTCCAATAACTGATTGTTCTCATTGTGAAATATTTTCCTCGTGTCCAATTGGAATCTCCCCCAGAGTAACTCAAACCATCACCCCTCATCTTTTCCGTGGGACTCCTTGCACAGAGGGAGTCTCTCTCTCTCCTTTGTAGCCACCCTGTAAATCCACATTACTGACCTGAGAAAACTACGTCGTCTTTGAGGCTGTGACGCTTCCCTTGTGCAAAGCGAAGATGAAAAGAATACAAGAAGCATATGTGCTCAGTACTAATTATTTAGGAAATGATTACTCAGTGTGGTGAGGAGACAAATGGTGAGCGAGGCTTCGATTAGAATCGCTTTCAAGGAGAAGTACAGGAGTTAAGTTTTAGATTTGAAAAGCGATAGGTAATTCACATAAAAAATCACATGGGCTGGTCAACCACAAGTGGAGGTTTAAGAAATGTACTTGGCCCAGTATTGCCTGGTGCAGATTTTTCAAAGAAGTGGTTTTGGTGGTTGAGGAGCTAATTATGCTCAGTTTGTCATTGCATTTCTTTAACTTCCTGATTGTTTTTCTATCTCTATATCTAGGAGAACGCGCTCCTTGCATGGACCATGCCCAGTGACCACATTTGGACCAAAGGCCTGTATGCTGCAAAATCCTAAAACGATTATGTGAGTACTCGTCAAATGAATGCGATTATCTCGGTTTGTGTGGAAGAAGGTGTTTCCTTTTCTGCTATTCACCCCCAGAACAGCCTTGTTTGTATTTTCCCTGATATTCAGAGCTTTCATGTTGCTCCATTGCCAGTCTGGGGGGCGGGAGGGGAGTCTGCATTGCCAGAATTGCCCTGGTTTTGTCACACCATACCTCATTAAAAAGTCAGGCTGAGAGGAGAATGGGCTGTATTTACTGCATTCTCAGTTAAAACCCCACTACATGTGCATGAGCTTGAGCTCTGTGTTGGAAAGTACAATATGGGCTTGAATGTCATGTGGTTTTTTTTCTCACAAGGAATGATAGGACATAATTGTTATTTTTGTGTGTGAATTTATAGTGACTTTGCTGGTTGGAATACTTCCTGGAGGGTAACAAGCATAAAAAAGAAGCTAATTGTAGTAGTTTTACGTTACTGATTCGTGTGGTTTTCTTAGGCCCACCATCTACTAGGTTTTTCACAGGTCAGAGTATCTGTTTTGGAAGAAAACCATAACCATTTCACATGAAAATGCGACGGGGCGTTTGAATGGTCTTAAGTAGTGTTGTTTAGACGAGTTTTGCGTAATCTGCAATCCCTGGTTTGATGTCAACAACAGCAATGATAATAAACACTTTCCTACATAATTGGCAGTAAACTCACCGTGCGTATTAAACACCCTGACAGCAAACTAATTCTGAATCGGAGCAGCTCTCGGTAGGGTTTTGTTTGTTCCACCGACCTGAACTACACGAAGAGCGATCTTTCTGAATGACAGAGCAACAGAAATTTCTATGGGCAAGACAAGGAAAGGAGGAGAAATTGTTGTGTGAAACCTGAGGGCAGCCTTCTCCCTCTCTTGGTGTTGTGTGTTTGAGTTGATTAGTTTGAATTTCTGTATTTGATTTATGGTGCTTTCAGTGTGTGACTGTCATTAAGGCAAGTTTGCTTTTAGATGATGCTGATAAATTTGATATGAAAAGAAGTGTTGGTTTCTGGTGAACGGGCACATAAAGATTTTAATTTTGTAGGGTGGGTGGTATAAAAGTGCTGCTTTTAACACCATGTGTTATATACTTAATAAATGGTGTCTTGGGCCAAACGAGGAATGTCGGGGTTCTGTAGATTCACCAAGTCAGGGATCTCTGGTTCTGTCCTTTTAAAAAGCTGTATTTCATTGCTCAGTTAAAGGTGAGCTGTTCAAGTATTTATTTCCCTGAATCTTTCCCTAAACAGTAGCAACCTTCCTCAAAGCAGCTTGGCTGCATCCTAACTTTTCCTGGGAATCTTAGAATCATAGAAGGGGTTAGAGTTGGAAGGGACCTTAAAGAGTAATTCGAAACTTCCTCGTTCTTCTGCCCACTCTGGAGTTGGAGCCTGGAGAGTCGGCAGCTCCCGGGGAGCCTGACTACTGGTGTTTATGCACCTGGCCATGAACACGCTCCACCCCAGGGGCCGGCCAGGCTGGCAGGATATAAGGAGAGCGTCGGGATGAGTGGAGTAGAGGCTGCACCGCTCAGCACATGCTGCTTCCCAGGAAAAAGTCTGCTTGTGCCGTGCTCCGATGAGCTGGGGGGTGGGAAGTGAAGGTGCTCTCGGGTCACTGAGGAAAAGGGCTCTTTGAAGAGCAGGTTGTAAATGACTGCTCTTACTCTCTGTAAGGTTTTGTTTGCAGCTTTTAAAAAAAGAAGCAAAACCTTTTTTTGTTTGGGGTTTTCTTCTCTGCAGTCACTAATATGGTTAAACTCTCTTTGCTGGAGAGAATTTTTTAACAGAAAATTTTAGGTTTTATGCATAGGCAGAAGTTAGGGAAGGTCTTGGTGTCTGTAAGTGTTGGTGATTGTACAGAAAAACCTGCTTTAGGTCAGATGAGCAGAGGAAACGAGTGACTACTCAGTGAAAAAAACAGCAGGTGCTGTTGTTGATACTGTTTTTTAATCTTTTTCTTGAAATGGGGTTTTTCTTAGGAAATTTTGCCTCTGAAGATCTGTAACATTTCATGCAGGATTTTTCTGCGAAGCCTCATGACTTTCTATTGGGACTGACTGAAATACTTAACTGGGGGGGACAAAAAAAATTCGGAGAAAACTGTGTTCTTTTGAGGTAACGGTTTATTAGGAAGTGATAAAAGCCTCAGCCGTTTTTCTTGGAGCTGTTGCTCTTGCCTGACCCCTGGGAGGAAACATGAAGATCTTAAAGCATGTTATGAATAATCTTTCCTTTAGTAGAACGACGTGGAATTGGTGAGTACAGCTGAAACGGGCGGACTGGCTTTTGTTTAAGTGAAATCTGCTAGTTGTAGCTTTATGAAGTGAAAAGCAGTGCCTCAATCTTTAGTTCTTTGCTGCCTTTAGAAGAGTCTGATCATCTTGGAATGGTTTTGGGGTGGTTTTTCTGTGTGTATTTTTTTTTGCCTTTTAACAGTATTGAGATTTGAGGAATTTTAGCTAACACTTGTATTGGAAATAGCATGTAAAACTGCAGCTTCGGTTCCTTTGCAGCTCCTGGGCAGCAATAAACCCCTTAAAGCAACTCTTCCTGGTTTATTTATTTGATTTTCAGTCAGTCGAGTCAGAGGAAGCTTTCCAAACTGAGAGTCTTCTCAGATTCGTGGCAATATTTTGAGACCGAGAAAGGGATCTTCGAAAGGCCCTTACCCTACACCAGGGGCTTGGATTTGGCTCTCCCTAGAGGTGCCTTCCAGCCTCCCTGTTCTGCAGTTTTTGGACTGTAAAATGATGAGATGAACCATAGGGTGATGTTGGAAGCCTGTATGTTGTACCGAGGGTAACAGCACATTGGTGGTGCTCTGGGCTGTTGAACAGTCTTCAGAGAGACACTGCAGTTTGGTAGCAAACATTATTGGTATCAGGCTACTCTGTTAATCTATAGATTCTGCTGTAGGATATAGGCATTTTGGAAAGTAAAGCGAGCAGGTTATTCCACCTCCAGCAGCATCATCTGTTTAATTTTAACCCATGAAGCTCTAAATCCAAATCTCTCGGTAACTTTGGCTTGTTCAGCAGTTACACTAATCTGCTTTGTTTGATGGATTATATGTGCACCATATGGAAAAGGATGAGATGCTTGGTATGTGCAAATTACAGCTGTGAAATTACGTAGCTTAGAAGTAGATATAAAAGAAGGAAAATAAAGCTGGGTATTCCTAAATCAACTAAATGTGTTTGAGTAACATGAGGGTTCTGTTATTGAACACTTGTGAGAGCTGCAAAATTATTTGTGTACATGTATTTAATTCTTGAGGTTCTCAAGTCGTAGAATGCTGTCCTGACAATAGCATACAGTAGTTTTTTAAAAAACCAAAAAGGTAGTTTCAAGGTGGAGGTTTTTTTAATTTAAAATAGCAGTTGTGCTGCCTGGAACAGAAGTACAGGCGCCTCTTCCTGTTTGAGCTCTTTATTTATGAAGCTTTAATGAGAGTTGCAAGTGCAGCCTTCCCAGAATAGAGTCTGTGTTGGTTTTTTCATAGTTTTTAGGATTATCTTGAGGATTTAGTACAGATGACCATGTGAATCTTAATTATTTGCCCCTCTCTTGTGATAGTGTTGTTCAGCATTCATAGAAAAACTGCAGAACTCGTGTCTGCATTTGCAGGCTTCAAAGTGGATTGAGAAAACTGTGCGTATGCGTATCCGTGAAAATGAAGGAAATGTTGCTAGAAGAATGTTTGAGTGAGAACTAATGCAGTGTTTAAATTTACATTGCCGAGCTGTTTGACGTGCAGCGTTGGATGGGAAGAATTTTATGCTGTAGCTTTTTCTGATTCTCTAATTGGACGTTTCTCCTTATTTTGAGTCAGCTTTAGAGAGAGCGCTAAGAGAGGACAAGGGCAGGCGTTATGGCTGGAAGCATCAGGGAGGACGTCAGTTAGTTGAAAAAACTTGAGCCAAGAGCTTTTGTCACGGTTCTGTTATGTCCCTGTTTGCACTTGTTGTGGCAGCAGCTAGGAGAACAGACACCTCGATACTGCGTTGCTGTCTTAATACAGTTAAACACTGTTTTCATGGGAGAAGAGCATCACTACAATGTGAACTATTGCGTCCTTCTCTCTGCTGCTCTAGGGCTGTCTACAATTACACTAAAAGGTATATTCTTCAAAGGCCAGAGTGTCGTCAAAGCAAAATGTAGTAACAGCGTCTTTTTTTTGCCTGTCCTCTAGGCACATTCAGGACCCAGCAAGCCAGCGGTTGACATGGAACAAACCTCCCAAGAGCGTCCTTGTTATTAAAAAGATCCGTGATGCCAGTCTGCTGCAGCCCTTTAAAGAGCTTTGTGCGTATCTCACCGAGGTAATGAAATGTAAATTCCCTTTTTTGCCATAAGTAAAAAATTTTACATCGAACCTGTTGTCAGTGACTGATTCTGTTGCGTGTGGGACATGCGGAGTTGTGTAGTGCAACAGATCGTTATACCCGTTGTCACTGGAAGTAGTAGGATTCATTTCAGAGCTTCAGGTTAGTGCTTAAGTACTTTGAGTACAGAGCTTTGAAGAAAAAAGGTAAAGTAAAAAGTTTCCGTCCTTCTATTTGCAGTTCTGAATTACAGGGAATGGGATATAAAAAGCTTAATCCTCTAAGCCTTGAACAAACGCAGCGATGCTACTGTCTCATGTAATCTGTATTCCAAAACTAAGTTTAACTTATTAGACAGTCTGTGCGTGCTGCAAAATTCTCCTCAGAGTCAGACCACACAATAAATATAAACCCCAAAAGTGAGAGCTGCAGATTATTTCTAGAAAATGTTATTTCTGTGTTTCAAACCAGCGCAAATATTTTGTCATTTGAAGAGGTTGCTAAAACGCTTGTCTTCCCTCTTTCTAGGAGAACAATATGATAGTGTATGTAGAAAAAAAAGTCTTGGAAGACCCCGCTATAGCTAATGATGAGAATTTCGGACCAGTGAAGAAGAAATTTTGTACCTTCAGAGAAGGTATGGTAAGGGTTTCTTGACAGTAAAATCAAAGTATCTTGATTATTTGTCTTGATATTTTCGTAGTCGTTGGGTCAGGTTTCTTGAACTGACGTGTCTTTTGCAAACAGCTGTTGGTTGTTTCTGTGAGTCAGTGCTCGCACACTGCACTTCGTTAATGCTAGGAAATTAAGGCTGTTGATAAAACTTAATGCAAAACTTGTATTTCAATGTTGCTTCCAGATTATGATGATATCTCCAATCAGATAGACTTTATCATATGCCTGGGAGGAGACGGGACCTTACTTTATGCTTCTTCCCTTTTCCAGGTTGGTGTCTATAGGAAATGACTTTTAAAACTTTTTTTTTTTTTGAAGTATTTGGAGGCTGTTGTTATTCCTTTGTTACTGAGTTGGGCATTTGTCCTTTGCTGTTCATTCTGGTTTTTATCAAGCCCGTTTTACCTTATACTTTCTGAAAATACTGTATGTAATGTGTTTGTTATGCACAGTTGAAGTTACATCAATGGTCAAAATATTTACAGGCAATTAGTTGAAGTATGAATTGCTTTTATTTAGTAGCTTTTAAATTCTTTTCTTTATTGATAGGGTAGTGTACCTCCAGTTATGGCTTTTCATCTGGGATCCCTTGGATTTCTTACTCCATTTAATTTTGAGAATTTTCAGTCCCAAGTCACTCAGGTTATAGAAGGTAAATTTAAGGGGACGAGGTGTGGTGTTTCTCTTTGTTACATTTTCTGTAGCTTTTCCCCAAGACCGGTACATTTTCTTAACCAACTCCTTCAGGTTGCCCCGTAAGATTGAGTCACAAGAAATGTTTAACAAACTAACAAACGTATTGCGTTGAGCCCTTCAGTGCTGGTTTTTGTCCTGCTCTGTCAAGGAAAATTGTTGTGTGTGGAGTAAACAAGTAAGAGATGATGCAGAACTTAAATATTAGCTGTTAACTGCCAGCTGAACAGACAAATAGCTTGAAGCCTGTGCCTTTCTGCTTCTCCAAGCAGCGCAGCGCTTAAATACTGTGAGAAGTCAGGCAAATAAAAGATCTGAGGAAAGAAATACCTTCCTTCTTCAATATGAGGCTCCTTGAGTTGCATCCAAAGTAGATTCCTGAAAAGCTGGATAAAACGATTATGTTGAATAATGCTGTCTTTTAGTAAGTGTTTCTAATGCACTAATTTTCTCTAAGCTTAGCTCTTTTGTCTTAGTGAAGATCCCACGAGCCCAACAGAGTTTTCCAGTCTTGATCATAAAACTCAAATGTTCTTTTTACATGATGAGTAGCGGGAGGAAGGACTGGGTTTAAAATTTGACTTAATTTTTGCTCATTACTACTAAAAATTAGTTTTGAGCTTTAACCAAGTGTAGACAATTCTCTTGTGAATGAAATTGGGAATGGTGCAGTTTGCTAGTCATGGCAGGGGTTTATTTATTATACCAGCATATCATTTTTGTGTACTTTCTCCTGTATTTTTCTTCTAGGCAACGCGGCGCTTGTCCTGCGAAGCAGACTGAAAGTGAAAGTAGTAAAAGAGCACAGAGAGAAAATGACAGTACAGAACGGTATAGAAGAAAATGGAGTAGTGTCTGCCAATCTAGAGAAAGAAATGGGCAAGCAAATTATGCAATATCAGGTCAGAGGTGAAAACAAGCAAAAGACCTAACATGCCGTTTATAAATTGAATTGGACTACTTTTATGATTTTCCCCTTTTCATTCCTTTCCTTCCGTTTGCCCAGTGGTGTGGGACTGATCTGTATTGCTCTAATTCATGACAAGAGCACTAATTGCTACTTTCCTGTAGCAGTGGTTTCCTTATTTGAAAACTAAGTCATAGTTCTAAAATGGGATATCCCGAAGTGAAGAGAAAACCCCTGGGCACTGTTAGTTACCAGCTTCTGGAAATAACTCTTAATGTCTAAGAAATTCAGCTGGCACTTGATAAGACAGAGGTGTAAAAAGTCTCATTTGGCAGGTGGTAAATCAGCGTGAATTTTCCAAAGATCTGGAAAATGCGTTTGGGCTTGTCATTTATTACATGATATTCAGGTCAGCAAGAGCGGGCTGCTGTAATGTTTGATGTCGTGGCAGGTCCTAAATGAAGTTGTGGTGGATCGCGGTCCTTCGTCTTACCTGTCCAACGTAGACGTCTTTCTCAACGGACACCTGATCACAACAGTGCAAGGAGATGGTGAGTTTGCTCCGTGGGTTCCTTTGATCCCAGGTCGTGTGTAGGCCGTGGCTGTTTCACTGGAGGATTTTCTCAAATGAAAACAAAATCTCAAGCTTCTGTTGACTGATGGCAGAAAACGTTGGTGTGCAAAGAATAGGTGTGTTTATTCACTGGTAACTAACGCGTTAGAGTGTTGTAAGCTTTGCTGGTGGACTTGTGAAGGCAGGTGATGGCAGTTCTTCTGGGTGTGAGATGTTAGGGCCAAGGGCAAGAAATAGCTCAGACAAAAATTTGCTTGGATATCTGGAATTTGCTGAAGGCTTGAGATCTCAACTCAGGAAATGAAGAAGTTAATCTTTGAAGCTCTTAACCCTTAAAAAAAGGGAAGGTCACTGTTACTGAGTTGTGTAACCTGGGATCTAGAAGTTTATGCAACTGATGTGAAGCCACAGAACAAATGGGCTGTGCCAGGATTAGCAAAGAGCTGCTGACTTTTTGTATATCAGACTGCAATTCTCCTGTGAAATACAAGTTGATACATTCTCTGCTCCATTTTCATAACAGTGTGATTTCTTAGTCGTCTTCCAAAATAACACCTCCATTGTAATGCTAATGCGAGTGAAATTTTTGCTGCTTTCCCAGGAGTCATTGTCTCCACGCCGACCGGTAGCACCGCGTACGCGGCGGCAGCAGGAGCTTCTATGATTCACCCCAACGTTCCTGCAATAATGATCACCCCCATCTGCCCTCACTCCTTGTCTTTCAGACCTATCGTTGTCCCTGCTGGAGTGGAACTCAAGGTTAGATTCTCTCACCTTATTTCTCTTTTCAAGTATAAAACCTTCTGTAATAACTGTGTGAACTTGGCTGGAGCAGAAGAGGTGAGGAAATTGCTTATCTCCTATGAGGAACAAGCTGAGAGAGTTGGGTTTGTTCATCCTGGAGAAGAGAAGGCTCCTTGTAACACTTTATAACAGCCTTTCAGTACCTAAAGGGGACTACAGGAGAGATGGGGAGGGGTTCTTGGTCAGGGAGTGGAGCGATAGGATGAGGGGTAATGGTTTTAAATTGGAAGAGGGGAGATTGAGATGAGATAGTAGAAAGAACTTCTTTACTGTGAGGATGGTGAGACCCTGGATGAGGTTGCCCAGAGAAGCTGTGGCTGCCCCATCCCTGGAGGGGTTCAAGGCCAGGCTGGATGGGGCTTGGAGCAACCTGGTGTGGTGGGAGGTGCCCCTGCCCAGGGCAGGGGGTGGGACTCGATGATCTTTAAGGTCCCTTCCAACTCTAAACATTCTAGGATTCTATCAAATACTGTGTGTCTCCTGCGTTCTTTCATTTTTAGGAGAACCAGATCTGGTTGAAGAATGTATCTTTATTTAAAATGATGTACCCAGTAAAAGAACACCGTACGCTGCTTCCTATGGATTGTAGTTGTGTAACATTCTGTAAAATGGGAACATGTACATTTGCATTCTGACTAATCAAACTTTACATAACTTCTGCTGAAGTGGATGTAAATCAGTGGCATTTAAAGGGAACAAAAAATTGTTTTCATGGCGAAACCAACGAATATTGCAAATTTTCACTATATTGGTAATTATCTGCGATTTACTAAGTACTTCTTGTTAATGCTGCGTTGCAGAAAAAACGGCACATAGTACCCACATGTAAACTGGACTTAGTTCATGTGTGTTTTTAACAAATACCCGTGTGTGAGGATGAAATCTTTTCTGATTCTGTGTCTGGTACAAGCCCCGAGTCTGCTTCATTTGGGAGAGAGCTCTGCACTGTCATCAGGGACAGATTACGAGTTTCAGTGCAACTGTGAAGTCGCAAAGAGTCGATTCTGCACTCGGAGGGAGAATGGAGGAGGTGTTTGTTCCTCACTCTTGGAAAATTGTGTTTAGACCTGAATTTTTAAGTCCTTTTTTCTTTTTCAGATTATGCTCTCTCCAGATGCCAGGAATACAGCATGGGTTTCATTTGATGGAAGGAAGAGGCAGGAAATATGCCATGGAGACAGGTCAAGCCTTTTTTTTTGATTGTAGCATCTCTGTATAAGTATAGAAAACAATTCATGCGCTTCTCTCTAACATCTGCTGCTGGCAGGGAAGAAACAAACTTTTATAAACCCTGACTCCTCTTACAGCACAAACTGCACTGGAAATATTTATTTTCTAATTTGATTTTTTTTATATCTTCCTATGAAAGCAAGTGAAATGTTAAGATAAATGTCAAGACATACACATTGTATGCTTGGCAAGGAAGACGGACGTGTCTTTAGAAAACTCTGTAAAATTAACTTACAGGTAAATCTTAGTTTGAGAAGCTGTAAACCAAGAGGAGTCACGTGTCAGCAGCATCTCTGAGTAAGGCCATACGCTGTGAACCAAGTTAATTAGTGAAGGGTTGTGGTCACTTGCTGTGCTGTGACCTGGCGTGGGCAGAGCGCTCCGTCTGAGGTTTTAATGTGCAAAACATGGGGGCTCATGCTGATGGGAGGTGATTGAAGGCATCAGCGGGACATGTGACTGACAGACTTGCTATTCAGGGGGATTTCTTTTTTTACCTTGGTTCGAGTTAGCAGGAAAGACAACGTCTGTCTGGCGTGACTTCATCTAGAACTGTTTGCATTCCCTCCAAGGCTGAGATCTGTAGAACAGACAGGAGAGTAGCAAGGATTTAACCATGAGATCTGGCCCTTTGGTAGATGCCAGAGTTGTTAGTGCTGTTTCTTATAGTTAAAACTTGAAATTCAAAGGCCAAGGTGGCGACTTGCCTTTTCCTTTGTCCCTGTGGTGTTGATGTGAGGACCAGCCAAAGGCTGCGGGACATCCTGGGGTGGGTTCAGTGCTGTCTCTGCTGTCCACAGGGCATCTGGTAAGTGTTAAGTGCCGCGTTTGCTCTGTTGAGACGAGCCTTCGGGCCTGGTCAGTGCTTCGTTATGGAAACTCCCTGTTTTACCAAAGGGGCTGAACATAGCAGTTAGTGAAGAGAAGGTTACTTTTTAAATGACTGTTTATTGCTCTTGACTGACCTGGGCTATTCCTGTGTTGTTGCAGTATTAGCATCACTACCTCTTGCTACCCCCTTCCTTCGATCTGTTTCCGAGATCCTGTGAGCGACTGGTTTGAAAGCTTGGCCGAGTGTTTACACTGGAATGTTCGGAAGAAGCAAAATAACTTTGCTGTTGAAGAAGAAGAATTTTGAGTGTCTACATCTACCAAGACTCGTGGGAATGGAGAGTGGCAGTATCCCTTCTATATGCCTGGGGGTTTAAGTTTTTTGGCTAAGGAGTGTGGGCACCGTCTCAGACGCACCCAGTGGTTGTATCTGATCTGCTGATGGCTGGAGATTCTTGTGCTACTTCCTGTCCACAGAGAGTAGGAATGGAAGAAATTAGGCTCCGATTGTTGGAGTCCAATTTGAATTTCCTTTAAGTGAGCAACCTGAAAATGGGTTATTTCCCATTGGTGTTGACAACCGCATCTGTAGATCTGATTGTAACCTCTAACTTACCAGTAACGTGGTAGGCTGAATGTAGATACCTAACAGAAAAGTGGCGTTGCAATAGTCTGTTTAATTTGGTATATTCATAATTCCATTGAAGACTGCTATGCACATAGAGGCTCTGAGAAATTCTCTTAAAAAACAAAGCTCCTCTTTGTTAGCTTAAACACGTCTTGCTCAGAACAGCTCCCCATCAAGGCAGCACTTAAAATACTTTTTCCTTGTGAGTGTGACACACCCTGAAGAAATACCCCTGAAGAATGTTTTTATGAATAGATGGAACTAGTAAAAAAAGTAGATATAATTGTTTTATACACACGTGTATATCTTATGCCCATTGGAACAGTGTTTGACCCTTGGCTGTCACCACTGTGTAAATACCCACAGAGCAGGATGAGCGTTCACCTGGGCCGAGGGGGTTATTGCAGGGATCTCCAGTTTTGTAGCTGAGCTGGTTGGTAACTCTGCAGTTCCTGGTGGTGGGAATCATCAACACCTTGGTTTTCTGGAATAAATGGTAGCATTAGAGACTGTAAAGTAAAAAAAAAAAAAAGTAATTCTCCAAGTGTTCAAGAAGAATCTGGACTTGAATTACTAGTCTTTTGTGTAGTCCCACTATTGTCTTGAAGGAGAATGCCCTATGAGGCAGTAGGTCCTGCAGGCCCTCAGCTTCCACGGGTACCTCCCAGCTCTTGGTGCTGAGCCACGTGGAAGGGATACTGCGCTGGCGGCTGCCAGGCCAGGCCACATTCCCAGCAGAGCAGCAACGGTGCCTTCAGCACACTCAAGATACTCTTAAGTCTCTTATTTACTTTTATAAGATGCTTTCAAATGTTTCTAACTTCTCTATGTACATATTTTATTGTATGTGCTTTTATGAAAGAAAAACCAACAAAAAACCCAACCTGGTTGGGGAAAAAAAGGGTTTGTACTGTACTTTAACTGAAAAATATCAAACCCAAGTATAATGTTTACATTTATGTTCTCTGTGGTGCAGTCTCATCATCATCCTATCCAAACTTTAGCATTTTTAGTCTTGCTGTATTGGTCATTAAAGGAGTGGACATTTATCTGTTAAACTTCAGCCTATGGCATAATATCCTGGAGGAATTACTTTGCTGGTGAAGGTGGGATTTCCTTGGAAGGGGAGAGAGAAGATCTGTTGAACTTTTTCATGATTGTCTGATGTAGTTTATGTGGTCCAAATGGAATGGGAAATGGATTAATTTCCAAAGCCTGCCTGTCCGAGTGTCCTCTGCCGGGTTCAGTAACGTCTCTTCCCGTTGGGATGCTGCCCTAGTCTGTCTAAATTTGTTCAATCCAGATGAGAGCACTTTTCCATAAAAGAGACGCAAACCCTTGCTTAATGATACAAACCACAATGAAAATATGTTAATATAAATTAATGCTCCATTTGTAAATTTTGTAAAATAGAAGATTGGTTTGATTTGGTCTAAATAGACAAATTTTGTGGTATCTTGGAGGATATCCAGGTAGCTCTTGGGATTTATCTTTCACTTGAATCTGCGGTAATTGTTTTATCACTGTTTTAAAGCTGCTTACGGGTTTCCTAGGCAGGAGTATTCAGTTATTAAATAACTGTTTACTTTTTGAACTACAGAAGCGTTGGACTTTTTGCTTTGAAACTATTTTATTTAAACATGCAATAATTGAGGAAAGGAACAGGGTATAGTGGGTCTGTAAATGGATTAAGTGGCACGCTAGGAAGTGGAAATCATTTTGCGGAGGTGAGGCGAAATGATTAATGAGCCTTATCTAGTATTTTTTTAAAGATAGAACTATATTCAGCACTTTTTATTTATGCTTTTTATAATAGTATATCTATTACTGACAAAATTGCCGAACCTTTATTTTCAGAGTGCATAGTCATGAAATCTGTAATTGAAACTTACCTACTTGCTCTAGACTAGATCTAGATTAGGAGTTGTCTGTAAATTTATCACGTACAGCGATGGCTTCGTTGGCTTTGAGGCTGCTGCAGTTCTGCTCCTGCAACTCTTCCCGCTCAATAACAACCTCGTGGGGATTCACAGGTCAGGCTCGGGGAGAGCCGGAACGGCTCACTGACGGCTGGAAACTCACCTGATGATTTTAGTCTCGGCTTTTTCTTCAAGAAGCTGCATTGATTCTAACTGGAGCGGCTGCTTTTATATGGAAAACACAACCCAAAGTGTGTTAATATGTTACAGGTTTAGCCAACTGTCCAAAGTCCCTTTTCAAGGCCTTTACTCTGCAAAGCAGCGATTTGCAGGCAAACTGGGGAGGTTTAAGCAGAGCTGGAGTTGGGTGTGTTTAACTGCTTAAGGTGTGGGTCGCTTCTGCTCAAACTGCAGCTGAGCAGAGAGCAGCTGGAATGAGACTTGGTTTTCTTGGCAATAAAGACTTGTTTTGCTGATGGAGTTACTCAAAGTAACTTGTTTAAACTGTGCTAGTAAAATAGGGGTTTGCTGATGAAGAGCAGTGTGTCTAATGTAAGGGTTTGTAAAAGTTACCTGCAAATCCTTTCCAGTCTACAAAGGGCCAAAATGGAAGCTTGGAAACTCATTTGTTTTTAAAAAAAGTAGAGAGTTCAAGAAGTTATTAACAACTGATGTAGTCTGGAATAAAGCAGTGTACTGCATTTTTAAAAGAGGAAAAATCATGCTACGTTACTCTTAATGCTTTGACAACTTGTTTTAAATATTGATGAAAAATATTTTTCAATCCTTTCAATAAAATCTTTTTGTAAAGTTGGATTTTGACTGTTGAGAATATAAAACGATGCACGCACAATCACTGGCTCGGAAGGGAAATGTCCAGTGTGGGGCTGTGGTCCGTCGTCTCGTGGGGCAGTAGTACCTCTTTTCCAGAAATACACCTCAGCTGTTGTCGAGTGTTTGTGTTAATTCCCCAAATTCGTTTCTGCTTTTGGGTGGGAGTTGTCCCTGCCCAGGGCAGGGGGATTGGAACTCAGTGATCTTTAAGGTTCCTTCCAACTCCAGCCATTTTGATTCTATATGAATGTAATTGTAACTTTTTTCCTTCTAGTGGTAGAATTGTTTCTGCCGTCTTGCTCTGAAGATAAAGGGAGCACAGCACAAACCTCCTTTCTGCAGCTAATTTTGACCTAGTACAGGCCTACAAGAAGATCAAGGTCTTTCCTCGCTGGTCCTGCTGCCTGCTTGCTTGTTTTAGAAAACTAAATATGCTTAATTGTGTTCCTCCATTTCAGCAACGATTCTGTTGAGTCCTGTTTGGACTTGTGGAATGAAGCCAGAGTCAGCAGCTGGTTCTCTGGTGCTTTCTCTGGCTGCTGTCAGCTGGCTCCAGCCTGACCACCGGCCTTTAACTCCTCACGCCTCCATTCTGCTCTCTAAGCAAAGAGATTTCTTTCACAAAATGAGAAATTGGTTTTGAGATCATCCTTGTAAATTACCCCGCAATAAACTGCGCTTGGCAGTGAACGGGTACCTGCAGGTTAAAGATGTCGCTGCAGAGGAATGTGAGGCAGTGGTGACAGCACGTGTGAGTTCCCGTGCCAACCACTTCCCGTTGAACTCTTGTTGCTGTTGTGAGAAATAATTATCTGCATGCAAACCGGGCTTAGGCTTTATTAAAAAATAAACAACCAGTAGTTAAAGGTTCCAGTCAATAAAAGACCAAACTTTTAAATTACAATATTAAAGGCTTATTTTAACAGTCAACCGTGTGTCTGACGTGGCACGTTGGTTAGATGTGCTCTAGGAGGGCGTGAGGTTACGTTGCGTGTTTTCGTGTGTAGCCGGGATTTAAAGAAATAAGAAATAATGGATATATTCTCAAGTCAGAGGAGGAAGGAGAGCCCCAGCCCTTCTCTTGAGGTTAAGCCGTCACACAGCAGTACTGGAGATGAGGGAATATGGCTGTCGTCAAGCCAGCTTGAGGGCTTGAGCCGAGCAGTGACGACCAGGCAATCCCCCTCCAGACTCGGGAATAAAACGCGGGAGTGCAGATTATTTTCATTATGTTTGTGTATAGCCAGAAAAACAGCATTTATGTTAACAACATTCTCTACTGACATGCACATTGTGAACCTCCTGTGGTTATAAAGCAACGTCGGGAAAACAGGGAGTGAAAGATGCGTTGTCCTGTCAGCAGAACTCACTGAATTGAGAGGATTACCGTTCATTTCACCAGCACGCTTTGCTTTTTAAAAATTAAGTTCCCAGCTGCGCTGCTACAGCTCCCTAGCATGAGACCAACCAAAAAAAAATGTACAGACATCTTTCTGAGCAACATCCTCTACCTCTGACCCATTATCTTACGTGTTGAATGTAGAACTTGATCAGAACGTCCCCGGCTGGGATTTCACTCTGTAAGAGCTGCAGGTAGAACAGACGCGGGATGCTCAGGAGTCAATCCTTCCATAGGAAGAAAACACTGTGGGAAGAAAGGAAGATCAGTCAGTGGCAAGGCTGAGCAGCATTCATGTCCTTCCTGTAAAAGGAGATTTGGGTACTTTAGTGACTCTGTAGCCTTTATTCTGTCTCTCTTAGTTATTATAAGGTAGTTACAAAGCACCATGAAGAAGAAAAATTACGTATATTTTGCATATTTTTCCACACAGGTCTGTTTTCCTGGATAGCAGCAATTTTTGCACGGCTTGGAAGCAGCTTTGATTAACGTCGATTTTCTTCAGGGAGAGATCACGTGTGTTCCACCAGAGCTTCTGAGCTTTGTCAGGCCAGTAACTTCTGAGGCTGCAGCAGCACTTGATGTCATTAGGGATCTGCCTCTCACTGTGACTATCCCTATTTTCCTGGCTTTCTACTTAATTGTGACTGTGATACGACAGGCTACAAGCTTCATAGTTGAATTAACCTTTTTAAGTACTTACTTCTTTCTCTCAGCCCTTGCCCAAAGCTGCGGTAGACGTGAATCAGTGCCCAAAACAAAACAGATTTTATTGCAACAGAAATGCAAGAGCCGGTAATGAAAGCAGCTTCCAGAGTGTAAGAGTTCCCTTTGCCCCACTCCCTTATCACCTGCGGGGAAACGGAGACACACAACAATCACCACCTCGTGCCACAAAACCCTGAAGCCCTACAATGCCATCAATCACATTTCTGAAGGAAGTCACTAGAGAGTAATTTTGGGGGAAAACCCCTTAAACTTTCTTACTTTCCTGATTACAGCATTCCCTGGGTGAACACTGACTTTAGCTAAAAGCATTACACCCTTCGATCTCTGCGTTAAGTCACATGAAAAGAGTATTGTGCCCATTGAGAAGAACAAGTAAGCTGGAGCTAAGGAAGCCAGACTTCATCATGCGTCTCTTTTTCCACTGTAAAATACAGAATGAAGGTTCGTTCCCTGACTGTCATTGCACTGTTACTGTCGTCCACGATCCCCTGTGCTTGTAACAATAGTAATTACCAAAGCAGTGCTTTTTTTGAGGGGTCTGACACACAGAAAATGACAGCTTTTAATTAAAAACAACAATATTTATAACTTGCAGCTTTCTATCTCCTGCACTGAAGAAGGATCACTGCTCCCATGAACAAAGCGTGATTAGGGGTGTTAGTACTGAGAGAGCGCTGCAGAAATCCAGTACTGAAGGAAAGACAACTAAGATCTAGCAGTTCTCTTTCCCCTCCCTGCCCCAGCAGGAGCAGTGATTATCAGGATGAGATTTAAAACAGCACAGTTCCGACTACTTTGATTTGTTAACGAACCCACTGGTGCGTATCCCAAATCAAGGCAGGTTATGGATGTCCTGGCCAATTTTGGTAGTTATTTGTTTGTCTATTAAGCTCTCTCGTTCTCCTGTTTACGCTGTAGAGGGTTGTTAAGCAGCTGCTGTAGAGAGTCATTCTGGCAGCTTTTCCAGAGCTGTAATTAACACTAAGTGCAGTTTTTTCCTTTTCCTTCTTTTTTTTTTGTTTTTTTTGATAGTCAGGGAAAAGATGCTAAAAAGAATTGGTTTGGAAAAGTGATGGTACTACAGATGTTTCTAGCTCAGAGGAGCATATCCATGCCCTCATGTGCTGCTCGCTGTCTTGTGTTCATTGTTACAAGGCACAAGAGGAAGGAGACCTTGGTCTGGTCGGTTTCAAGTTGTTGTTGCTCTTATGTCAGGAGCCCCCACCTGTATTTTCCTTCCTAACTGCAACACACGTAAAATACAGCCACCAAAGAGTCTCTGGTCCTGCCAGACAGACAGGCCTGTAAGTAATTGGAAGAGCCTGATTTAATGGCGTATTTTAACACACAGAAGCCCAAGGACTTGGATGACTGCAGCCACTGAACTTTTATCAGTATCTGGAGCCTACTGATGTGAAGTATGAAAACACTGGCTGCTATCAGCCTTCCAGCCCTTCCCACGATGAACAATCTGCTTTGTCCTTGCCCTTCTTCCTTGCCTCCTTTCCACATGTGGTGGGAGGTGCTGGTGCCCCAGTGATAAGTGCTTTATCGCTATTATAGCGCCAGAAAAACGGCTAACGATGGAGTCTGTGGGGCTTGCACTGTCTCTTGTTTAGGCTACAACAGGATCAACAGCTGGGGCAGTTGCCAAAGAAATTCTTTAAAATATAATTACTTGAGGCCCTCCAGATGATTAAAAGCTCTGGCACCACTTCTTGTGAAGGAGGGGAGGCATTTTTGAGTAGCTGTGTACCTTGTACTGGAAGATTTTGTTACATCTGTCCCTAATCATTCTGGACACTTTGCCAGTTGCGGAGACTTCCAGGGCCTCTCCCTCTTAACTAATCTGTTCGAGAACAATTTGACATGGTTCCTGTCTTGAAAGGTTGATCCTGAAGAGACAGGATGACCCCGCTGCTCTCATTGATTCTGAGAGGAGCTGCCACAAAGGGGTACATGCAGGAATGAGGCACTGTGTTTTGGGCCCAGGGATGAAGAGGAGGCCTCCAGCCTTGCTCCCCGTTATTTAACCAGTAAGTTTGATGAATTACCGTGTAAAGCAGGTAGATGAGATAAACTACTTCAGGTATGTTCTGACTCAGAAAAATCCACACTAGAGGTTTCAGTTCTTTTAAAATCTGTAAAATAAGATGAGATATATACAGCTTTAAATCTTGTTGCTGCATACTCTATGAAGGCTATATATAATTGCATTTTTAATAGCATTTCAAGCGCTGGTCTAGCTGAGTTCTCAGTTGTAACTTTGCTCTCCATTTGCCTTCTCTACCTATGGGGATTTTTTAGTAGGAAATACAGTCTCTGTTTTCCACAGAGCTGGGCCAGGAGTGATGGTGGTGAAATCACAACTGGTTGTTTTATGGGCACATCCTGAGAGCTGTGTGTGATTTGAGCCATCTCGGCATCCTCTTGAGCTCTGTCTCCTCATACTTACAGCACAACTCCCGGCTGCCTTCAAGGGACAAACAGCTGACTCTTCCGAGTTGTATCTAAGCTGATGTACCTTTTCTTTGGGTCCCAGATCTTTCTCTAGCAAATTAATGTTTTCCTAGCTGACAGACTGAAAGTGCTCAGTGGCTTTTTTCTCCCCTTTTGTTTCTACTACAGAGAAGTAAAGTCAGTGAGAACTAAAATGTGGGAGAAGATTTAACCGTGAGAAAAACTTTGTTTCACAATTAACCTTGGGACTTGGGAAAGAAGAAATGATGGACGGCTTTCTAGCAGGCAGCAGCTTTCATCAGTCCTGAACTGGAAGGGCAGGTCTGAGCGAATGAAATTAAAATCAGCTGAATCACTGGGACTAAAAGCAGTGACTGTGCCAATGCTACGGGAAGATTTGACACATCTGATCAACCACAAATACCCCCCCAAAACCAATACTGATCCTTCTGCAATGGTCAATATATGAACCTCTACAAAAGGATTAAGGGAACTGTCCTTCCCCTAAGGGAGTTCGTCTGTTCTCTGCCACCTCTACCATTGTCTCCTTTTTCTGTGGTACTGCACAGTGCTCCACTTAGGATAAGATCAAATGTGAAAGGAAAGCTAAGGGTGAGAAACAAGAGGGAGAAAGAGAGATTTAGTACTGGATGTGAGAAAAGGGAGACAATAAATCATGGAGATGGGAAAAATAAATCTGCTAAAGTAAATGGGAGAGCATGTATATAAATAGGAAAAAAATAATGAATAATCCCCTCAGGAACAGGATGTGTGTCAATCCAGAAGTACGGGAGCATGAGGTTTAGCTCCACTTTCAGGTACTGCAGTTACCAGAAGGGGCTGTATATGAGGCGTTTCCAAGTTTTCCCTTCTGTAATTCCTGTACTTTCTGCTGGATTATGTATGTCCCCATACCCTTCTTACTCATGGCAGAGAGTACCAAACAAGACATCGCTACATGTTTCTCTACTGCTGCATCATCTGCAAGAATCTGATTGTGAAAAACTTGCCAGAAATGTACCTAGACAGGCTAAAAAGTACCTTGCAAGTAGGGCACGAATATGTACTTATCCCTAGAACATTTCCTATTACTGGTTAACTACTAAGAAACACATTTGCTAAGGAATATCATGTATGTCAAGATATGAGACCATCTAACTGAAGTGCCTCTTTCTTTCCTTAAAAGAAATAGTGCCTCTTTTAATGCCTCAAGGCAAATCAATGAGAAGCAATGAAATTATAATCTGTGAAAGGTCAGATCAACTTTGTTTCTGATGGCTGGGGAAAAGTAGCTGAAAGTTTCACACCTTCAATCTTCCGGGGAAAACAGATGTGGTTCTGATTACTCCCTTCTTTCCATATCTGATAAAAATTAACTGAAAGCAAAGATCTAATGCCTCAGAAAGGAGCTCCTAAAAGGGAACAAAACTATTTAATATCCCGGTATTCTTAAGTGTCACGCTCACGGTTAATCCCATCTTCATTTTTTCCTGCTGGATAGCTGTTTGTGGCCACTTCCAGGAGAAAGATGATTCTGTGCAACTATTCACTTGAAGTATTTTAAAGCAGAGTGTGTGGTGCTAGTGCCATTTTTAGCAAGGAAAGCAGTCAAAACACTTTGAATGCTGTATTTCAGCTGTCAGGAATTTTCCTGAATGGCTAAAGCAAACATCCAAACCCCCCTAAGCTCCTTCCTGATAATAAAAGGCTCACATATCTGATGTACTTTGGCCTCGAGTCTGCAATCATTCTTGGAACGGAGCTCTCAAGATTTCAGAGGAAGTTCAGCCTGACTGACATGAAAAACTACATTTCAAGTTCACAAATCCTTATGTTAACCTGGAAACTGTCACTCACCTTTAAATTAAGGACCACTCATCTTTTTGGTATGATCTCCTAGGGATATAAGGCCTATGCAGTCTCACTGTCTCTGTACATCCATCTTCATAACAATTTAGAAGACTGTTGCCAGTTTCACCTAAGCTTGTCAGAGGTAGAAATAGTGAAGATATTGTGATCCTATAGGTTTCATTAAAGTAGGTGATCAAGGACTGAGAATAAAACAACATCCCTCAGAAAGGAATAATGATAGGTTTCATCCTGTATGCTCAGCTGAGAGACACACATTTGTAAGCAACGGGTCTTTGTTATTGCTAGTGCTGCTCTTTGCTGCTGGGATCCATTCTGGCTCCCTTCTACTTATCAGTGTTACCTACAATGGGACGGCAGTGACTTCTCAGCCTGTTATAATTGCTCAGGGTGAGAACTTGTAGTCTCAGAAGTTGACTATCCTTGCTAGTGCTGCTGTTACTTCATACTTACTGCGATGATGCTAATGGTCGCCTTCAGGCAGGCCCAAAGAACTCCTGCTGCTGAGATGATGTTATGTAGAAGGGTGATCTCATGCAGGCTTATCAGCAGAATACATAAGCAGAGCTGAAAGAGAAGAGGCAACAGTTTGGTAAAATTATTCGAGACCATACAGCCCACCAAAAAATATTTGACACAAACTCCCAGCAACAGTAAGTTTGGTGCAGGTCTAAAGGCTAAAGCTTTTCCTCAGAAGTTGACAGACAGCATGAAACAGGACACAAGGACAGACATACTTCCCTGTGTGCCATATTAGCAACAACAAAGAACAGGGAAGGCAATGTGTTCCAGACAAAGCATAAGGAACTGCAGGGCAAAACAGTAGTAAAATAAGAATGAAGGGTAGTGTATGGAAATACAAACTCTTTCTAAACAGAAAACTCTGGGATTTGCTTCACCTCTCTGTTGCCATTTACCCCGATTGCCCTGCCAGGTCAGTCTCCCCGCTCCCATTCCAGTACCATTTTCCCAAAGGCAGGAGACAGCGAGGATGGCAAAAGGCTGCAGGCTGAGGTGTTTTGCAGTGATAAGCTTTTCTCATTTCAACCCATGTTGGGTTGGAACTTCTGGATGCAATTGTTTTTATGGACAAACATTCCCAAAATAAGTTGCAGTTCTCCTTTTGGGCAGGACAATGATAAAATATATGTTGATTCATTTTTATGGATTTTAACTAAGCTTTCGCACAGCAAACACCCAAAGAGATGACCATGATTAAGCTAAACTTACTTACAAGGTAAGATACGGGCAGGATTGCTCTAGGAAGTTAATGGGTCAGCTCAGCTGCTGTAATTCTAAGATATTCTCAGTAAGAGGGAAAAAAAGGGAACCCACGGGGAGAGAGTTCTATACCTGTGCCTGAAGATCAAAGGTCAACATGGAAAAACAGAGGTTTAGCATGAAGTATTGTGACTGTAGGCTTTCTAGAGCACCACCGACTCGAAAGGCCATCATGCTTTGACTCTGAATGAGGATGATGGCACAGATCACGTCAAAGGAGCCAACCAAGAGGATCAGAATGAAGCGGGCCTGATGGGAGAGAGAAATAAGGGTGTGACTGGCCATGACAAAGCAGGGACAGTCATTTAACTGGAAGTAAAAGAATAAAGGAGTAAGGAGAACCACGCTGGCTATTAACAGCATTTATATAGCCAACAATCAAAGGTGAGAGTCTGGCACACTATTAAGCGGCAAAGATAAAGTCACGAGTTTTGCCACTTGTTGCAACCGCTTGGTAATAATTGTAAACTCCCATTGGCTCTTTCGGTTTACGTTACCAAAACATCCCTCACAATTACATTGCTATGAGTATATTCATACTAGTATGCCTTACACTGGCTCAGAAATTTTACTCAGGAAGCGGGATTTACAATAATCCAACTTACTGCTATAGAAGTGAAAAAAAAAGACTTTAATAGTACATGTTCTACACCAGGCTTCACTTTGGAAATCTTGTTAAATATAGAAACTGATGACTGGGATGCATCAAGTAATTTGCATCTCTCTGATACCTGTTCCTTATTGACCCCAACAACTCAGTTTGCTGTAGATAAGTATGTACAAATGATATGCAAATTGAACAGACAGATTCTGCTTTGCTGCATTCTCCTCACTTGGTTGCCATCTCTTCTATCAAAGAAGCATTTTTGGATTACACTTCTTTCTTACATTTGTGATAAATATGTGACAAATAAAAGGGAAGGACTTCTGCAAAGCCTGGCAAGTGGAAGTTTAACTACAAATCTTAGAATACATAGAATACAATCTTTGTATTATATTTTATTGTTATGAAATATAAACAAGTTAATAAGGAAGGGCAGTACCTCCCATAGCACATTGTATCGTTTTGTTTCCTTACAGCAGGTCACAGTAACTCTCTTAAAAACACACTGCTGCATTTATGGAGCAGTGGGGCTAATGGCTATGTCCTCTAGACTAATGGCTATGCCTACAGATTTCAGATTCCAGCTCTGTTCATAGGTTAGATTTACATGACATTACACCAGTCATTCTATAGCCCAAAATCTGAAGCAGAGTAGGTGAAATAAGGATATGTTCTGCAGTAATCCTGTGTGAGCAAAACTCTTGATATTTATGTTTCTTTCAGATACTGCCATGAAGAAAACCATAGAATAGCTCAGAGAAATCAATTTGCAATTGTGGAGGTGCACATTCACCGGTTGAAACAATTCGGCCTGACTTTTCTCTGTTATCAGTGCCCTTATCACAGATGTCTTGCCTTTGTAAGATTTTCAAATCCAAGATGTGGAAAAAAGCAAAGTTAATTAAAACTAGGAGACTAACCAGGAGTTTCGGCTTTTGCTCATCAGAGAGAACTGTGAAGTTGACAATGGACCGAAACATCACTAGCAAGATGGAAAGAACAAAGACAATGAGCTCCTGGCGATTCTCCTGCAGGATCCCTCTAGTGACATAGTACACACAGAAGACTGGAAGGAGAAGGAAAGGTCAGTTACCAGGTGAATGCAGATTGAATAATGGTGCAATTTTTCAATATGCTTGACCCAGATGACAAAACTGAAGAATCAAGACTGTAACTTGGGTTCCTCCTTCAAAAGGGTATCTTTATTCTCACCAAGGAGCCTGAATTGCATACTTAAAATGAGTCCTCTTCCCTGTGTTTAGCATACAAGAAATGAAAGAATTTGTTTTTTAAATTACTTGTTAAGTAACACTTTGAAAATGGCAAGATATTAGCTATCCAAATTAACAGGCAGCTTTGGTATGTTATTCTAATAATACCACATTGAACACCATGTTGAATAGTATATCTGAAGTAAATGAAGCAGCATCATTTTTATTAAAGAACTGGAATTACTTAATCTTCCCAGTGAGAGTAATTCAAGTGAGTAACAAGGAGTTTACTATTCATATTCGTACCTCTGCAGCATTGTTTGTGTGGTTCTGCTCACCACAAACGGATTGTGTGTTGAACTGAACTTAGACTGGATTATTTTTGTTGTGGAAATTTTGAAAGCCTCACCCTGCGAACTATAGTCCAGAAAAGAACTGGTTAGGGAACTTTTGATTTGTTTTTTTATAAAATACATCAAACAAAATACACCACTCTTAACACCACAATTAGCTCTCGCTGTTGAACTCTCCACTCTTTTGACAAAGCTTAAATAAGGAAAAGGCTTCCCTTTTGTAAAAGCAGGCATTGGTGCCTTATATAGCATGCTCTGGCAAACACTAGTTAATTCTTACCATAAACAAATAACAATAGATTTCTTTCTCCAGAGCGTTACTTCCTGGATTCCGCACATCAAATAATCTAGTTTTGCTAGGCTGGGACATGGGAACAAAGTGTCATAGAAGTTTTCAAAGTAACATGATAAGTTCAGTTTCTCTAAACAAACCTTCTTGCGAATGAACTTCCTTTTTCATTTTTATTATCAGTGATCGAGAAAACGAAAAATGATAGCCAAATTACAAAGTGAATCATGAGATTTTTTTGCACCCTTGTGACCTCTGGAAGACCAGAAAGATTTAAAACAGTATTTCCTTGTTTTCCAAATTTGGCTGCTAAATCAGAAGTTTGTACAAATAATTTGAAAACAAACTTCTTTTCTAAGCATGAACATTTTTGCAGAAATAGCATATACGGGTTTTTGAAATACATGACGTTACCTGATGCTTAGTAAATGAACACTTTTCAACAAATTAAATCCCCAAACCTCTTCAAAGTAAGTATCTCTAGTGGTAAATCCAAGATATTGCTATAGTTGAGACATCTATTTTTATTTAAAGAACTGTTATCAGTTCTGTCAGTCTTTGTCTGCCCTATAGAACATGTGGGTTTGGCATGTTTTAGAGATTTGTGACATATCTTAAAATCTCAAGGTAAGCCAATCATGAATTTAACATGTTCTTTGCACGATATCATCTCACTAATGTACTGAAACAACAACTTCTGTCTACATTAAAACTGAAGTGGTGTGTTAAAAACACACTGTTTTTCCTGATTTAAAACCGAGGTTTGTGAGAGGTGTGCACTTCTTCCTGTGTGCGAGTTGCAGCATCAAGTACTAACTGGTATCAACAGAAGGTAGAAGGGGGAAAACAGACTAGTGAGCATGCTTTTGACTTATGCTTATAACATCATGTGATTCATTTTGTTTATTATGAAGGTTCTTTAGTTTTCTCTGAATCACAAAACAGTGGCTGCTAACAAACACAGTGTGATAGATCGGAGGCACCGACGGTCTGTTCTATCGCTGCAATTTTTGTTGGTATGCTGAGTCCTGTGTGAAAAGCTGCTAATCAAACCAGAGTTTTGGAATACAAGTATTGTTTGTATGTGTCTAATTATAGAATCTGGAACAAACCTATTGTCTTTGTTCCCTCTGGGTGAAAGCATGAAAGCTGGAAAGCGACGACTGCTCATGATTAGCACGTCCTTCTTATACACAAGGTGTTACACCCACAGAGCCTATTCTTCTCTGCACTATTTTGGCCACCGAGGAAACAGCCAAAACCGGGTAAAGCCACTGAAGAGGACTTCCTAAAATACTTATAGCTGTATTTATTTTCATATTAAGTTTAATTTCTATTTAATACAAATGGATCCAGTAATATGAACATATGTTTCTATTGAAGTTCTAATTGTAAATATCCAAGGAAGTTTGGATTTTGCTTAGAGTAGGACAAAAACACTGTTCACACATTAATGTATTCTGGATGACACCACATCTATTACTAATCCTTTCCCTAAAATACTACTGGAAAAAGCCTCCAGCTTGTTAGGGTTGAACTAGCAGAAGATTCTGTGTGGGACATATCAGGCCAAATGGAGTCAAGTAAGAAATTTCAGTTGCTGCTCAATGACTGCTTTGGGGAAAAAAAACCCCAAACATTTATTTTAAAATACAAATGGCATGTTTCTTACCAACTCCAACTAACTGAATAAGAGAAACGGTGAAATCTTCCTCAGTCTGTCGAACGAGTGTCTCTATGGTTAGCCCTATGACACTTAGCAGAGACAAGATAGTGACACAGAAGTAGATTTTCACAGGAAATGATAGCTCTGAGCAAGGTTTTATCTGTGAAGAAAGAACATCATTAAAAACATAATGAAGCATAAACTAATTGTTGTTCCTAAGAAATGCATTAAAGCAAGTTGACTAAGTGACACAGCTGCAGGGTTCTCCTTGGGAAAAGGAAGAGAAACTCTACAACTGAATTGAAACTAAAAAGCTGCTGAAAAAGGGAGAACTCGGCCTAGATTTTTCTAGTTTATACTAACAAGCTGCCTTCTACATTTTTCAGTGGCTCACAAGGGTCACAGAATTTATAATTTGATCTCCTGAAACTGAGATTGCCAATGCACATATATACGTCTGTCAAAACACTGTGATGTTCAGCAAGTAACTTTTTCCCAGTATGCTGTATCCTGGGCTGCATCCCCAAGAGCGTGACTGATAGGGACAAGGTGGGGGGGAGGATCCTGCCCCTCTGCTCTGCTCTGGCCCCCCAGTGTGGACTCCAGCTCTGGGGCCACCAACATCAGAAGGACGTGGACCTGTTGAAGTGGTTCCACAGGAGGCCATAGAGATGCTGGGAGGGCTGGAGCCCCTCTGCTGTGAGGACAAGCTGAGACAGTTGGGGGGGTTCAGCATGGAGAAAAGAAGGCTCCAGGGA
>VZRU01015261.1:9060-25368 GCA_013398155.1 Pedionomus torquatus
CCCCCGTGCTGTTCTCCTAAGGGCAGGGCAAGGCTGGCACCAGCACCCGGGCAAGCTTCTCACCCCACACCACCAGGGAGAACACGCACAGGGGCCAAGCAGCTTGTACCTGGGTTACACACCCCAAGCCGTCTCTTAATTCCAAAATGATGGCAAACTGGGTGTTTCAGGCAATAAAAAACAAGTGGTGGCACAGGCAGCGTCCCCAGAGGTGTCCCCCCGGCTCTGCCAAGAGATGCCCAAAGCCACGGAGCTGCTCGATGGTGGATGCACGAGGGTTCTCAGTTCCAAACTCACACCCCTCTTCTGGCTCAGACTAAAAATTGGGCATAAAGCAATTAAAACTGCCCTGAACTCCTCCAGAGGCTCATCAGCTGGATCCTGGGCAGAGACTGCAGGGAGAGGTGGCACATCCTCAGCAGCTGAAGGAAGCCCTGGGCTCCCAGTCTCAACCAGTTTGGTCACTCAGATCCCTGTCCCACCCATTCTCCAGGGCATCCTTAAACCCTGTTGCTGCTTTTGCTGCTTCAGAGGGAACATCAGGGCCCGGGGATGCTCTTGGCTCCCCAGGTTGAGACTGGGCACCGCACCTCCAAGAAAGCACACGCATTATCTTACAAAGGAAATTTATTTCATTTTTATGAAGCTTATATTACACGCATTGACTGAAGCTGGTACAAGAGTTAACAGCAGGGCTGGGGTTCGTCCAGACTTCCATTAGTGTTTCTGGAATAAACCAAGCCAAATTAAAGAATCTTTTGCCCTTTGAAAACACAGTCGATCAGACAAGGAATGGGTTTGTTTTGTTTTGTTTTCACTTTAATTACTCCTCTCCTACTCCCGACCCTCGAGCTGCATAAATGCTCCCAAAAAAGGGGGCAGGAGAGGAAAAGCTAACGTGTGCGCACACACGCTCCCCCCAACACACCCCTAAATAAACCATCGGGATGGGAAGACTCAACCTAGCTCTATCCAGAGGGGGGAAAAAAAATGTTAAAAAAAATATTACAAACAGAATACTGGGAATAAAGCTCTGACAACAAACCAGATGCAGTACCTTTTAATAATTTTACTAGATAAAAACGCTTTACACGTTGCTGAATGAGACACTACGGGTTCCTTCTGATGAGCTCTCTTTCGGTTTGATGGATCTGAACAAGCAGCTGAACAGACTGAAAATATTGATTTCTAACAATAAAAATATTGCATTCTTGTCAGTGTCTGGCGGGCACCCTCTCCTACCCAGCAGAGGAAGGTGGACGGTGCACCCGAGATCGCAGCCTACTGTAGGCTTAATACCAAGTACAGATGCAGAGAAGCTGATGCGTTCGTCAGACCGGGCAGAGGTGGAGCCGCAACGTGTCGGTTTTCGGGCAGAGGGGACTCGTCACGAGGTCCCTGCTCAGTCCCCCGTCACCTGCGTGGCCTGGCCGTCCGAGGTTTGGTTGGTGGACTGAATGAACATGGGCTGGGCGATGTCCTGGCCCGCAGGCATGGTCACCTGCTGGATCTGATAGAGTTGCTGGCAGAGAGAGGAGCAGNGCATTAACCAGCAGGCCAGGCTGGATGGGGCTTGGAGCAACCTGGTGTGGTGGGAGGTGTCCCTGCCCAGGGCAGGGGGGGTGGAACTCCATGATCTTGAAGGTCCCTTCCAACTCTGACCATTCAATGATCCTACGATTAACCTCACAAGCCTGGCGGTGGCACTACCAGCACCTCTCAGGTCCAAGGAAAATCTGTCTCCCCCCAGAAAACCAGACCAACAACTGCTGCTAGATATTTGCTGCTGAATCATAACAAAGTAATTCCATGCACTTCTGGTGCCCAAGCCGAGTTCAGGATGCTACGGGAACAGTCCATAGATAAATGTTAAGAGCTTTATTCCTAAACTGGTCAGGACTGAAGTGAATCCCACCCACAGTGTGAGGGACTGGATTAACTGGGAGCAAAGGCAGCAGAACACAAAGATCCACCTGAATCAGAGCTGGCACCCGCATCCTGCTCCTGCTAGGGTTTGCTGGCATCAGCAATTTTATTGGTAGGAGCCAACGCAGACTTCAGGACAGGCTTCCTACCCCTTTCAGAGGTTCTTTGACTTCAAAGGGATGAAGCACCAACGAACTCCCCAGTTCTTACCTGTCCGTCTGTGAACTGGCTGAACTGCTGCTGTCCTTGCTGGACTTCTGTCTGCGTTATCTGCAAGGACAAGAGAAGGACAATCACCACCAGGGCTTCGGAGAGGGTCACAACCCCACTAACAATATCCTGCCGCTGTCTTTCAAGAGCTTTTGGACTCTTCCAAACTCCACTGCCCCAGCAGGTGGTAAGACACGGCTTACGCCGCCGGCCCGTGGTCATGCTGGTGCTAACGGCAAGTCAGGAACGAAGGACACGGGATTCCACCGTTCCAAACCAAACACAAGCACATCCTCCCCGATTTCTGTGAGGTGGAAAGCAGCAGCCTTCCTGTCCTCCGAAGGCGGAGGAGAATTCCTCAGTGGTTTCAACCAGAACATGGGGACAACCCGCTGGCAGCAACGCCGGTCTCGATGCTTCACCTCCACGACAGCCTTCCCCAGAGGCCGCAGGGCTGCTCCTCCCTCGCCCAGCCAGAAGGAAAGAGAAGGTGGATCAACTCAAGTTTTACCTGCAGCCAGCTCAGAAGCAGCACGAGCTTTTACACAGCGAGACACAGACACACACACATATATATAGGCATGCACCTTCCCGCAGAGGTAAAGGAGGCTTCCGCTACGCTCCGTGCTTTTATTATTCTGATGAAAGGAACAGGAAGAAAAGAAAATGCAGGAATCCTAGCCCAAGAGTCGGTGATTTCGATTGGAATTTGCCGTTTCGGGAGCTAGGGAACAACACTTTAGCGGTTAATGCCAGCCCTGCCGTTAGAGTGCCTACCTGCTGTGCATTGGTTGCAAGCGTCTGGATCTGCCCCTGGACTACCTGGGTGCCTGACACGGGCTGGGCTAAGCGGATATACTGCAGCTGGCCAGCATTCAACTGAACCTGGAGACAAGCGGAGGGGGCGGGGAAAGAAAATTAAACAGGTAACCGGGTAGCCTGAAACACACAAACTTTGCCTTCTCGTTTCCCCAACAGAAGCCGGAGCAATAGATGACACCGGGAAGCTCCGGGTGATTCACAGTTTTAGATGAGCAACTGCCACAGACCCTGCCAGAGCAAGAACAAGAGTCCAGGGAACTCCTGCAGGTCCTTGGGAGTCAAACCCTGAGGAAGCACAACGTTACTTCTGCCTCCAGACTGGAAGCGGGCAGTTAGTAGCTAAAGCATATTAATTGCTAAATTTCAGAGCGCTTTGAGAAGCACTTATTTCCCTCGTTGGTTACGAGAATCGAGTTACTGCTTCGATGCATCGTTCTGCCTGAAGAAGATCGTTATGAGCTGCCTGCACACAATGACACCCCTGTTAACAGCCTGCCAAAAACAAATATATAAAAGAACATATGGGAAATTCTCACATAAAGACAGCAGAGATGACAAACCCCAGGAATATCACAAGGGAGGATTTGGAAGCTTTTACTGCAACTCCGCCAGCATCAACACCCACCTGGCCAAGGCCAGTTCCTGCTGTGTTTAACAATCGAATGCAAATTTATTTCCTACGATCCCCAACTTCGCAGGGTTAGATGCTTGGGGGGTGTGGGACATGAACTCCATGCCATGGCCGTAGCCTCAAGTCTCACCTTGCATTTTCTGTGACAGACACAGGTAACAGAACCAATACACAGCCGAGAAGCAATAAAGAGCTCACGGTACAGTTGGTGCTACCCTTGGATTTTTTCATCGAGTGTTCCTTCAGAACGTTTGGATTCACAGCCTTAAGGATAATTATAAAACAGTTTGAGTTTTTTTTTCCCCCCTCTTCTTACGAAGGGGAAAGAAGGGCACACAAAACACTTGCAAACTGCTCAGCGACAAAGGTTCAAGGGCCTAGAACACGGGTTTGGCGCCTACACAAACACCGCTGACCTCACCAGCCGCGTCTGAAAGCTCCAACACAGCTTCAAGAGTGAACAAACTCCACAGGAACATCAACACATCAATACAAAATATCTGCTTCTGCACCAAGATCTGCCCGCTGAACTTATTTTCCACACTGGGGGGCTTCCTGCATAGATGTTAACTTCACTGCTGACTGAAGGGATGCAAGCTATGTCACAAGTGTGTTCTTCCAGAAAGGAGAGGGAGCTCCACAGCACCTGCCCAGCGGGGTCTGACCAAGACACAGATTCCATTGAATGCAAAGTTAATGCAGACCATCAAATGATGACTATTTAATTAACACCGACACTTCCAGGTTTTTCCTCAGTTTTAAAAAACCTAAAAACGAAAGTCACCTTTCCAGAGGCAACCTCTGGTCCTGCAGGAAATGGTAAGTGAAAGTTAAGGAAGTGTTGGGAGCAGCAGGAGCACACGGAAAACCAGGAGCCAACGTCAGGGAGATTCTCTCCACGCCCCTGCCATCGCCAGAGGCATCGCCTGCTTCACCAGAGTGTTTGAAACTATCACCTTTGGGTTATGAAAGATGCTTCGCTGACCCAAACAGAAACAGAGCAAAAAAGAACTATTGGAAGAACTAACGGTATCAAAAGAGAAAGGAAACTCCATGGGAAAATAAGAAGAGCCCAGCATAAGGAGCAGAAGGGACAGGAGGGCTGTAATTCTGTGAATCCAAACAAAACCTGCTTTCCAGGACAGGGCACTACAAAGCTCTCGCTGAGAGAGCACGGCTCCATGTTCTATTTTATTTCACTTGCTGAAAGTAAGCGAGGATAAAGATGCTGCCTTTGGCACGGACTGCGGCTCTTCAACACACAGCAATTAGGAAGAATCCTTTTAATTACAGCCAAACCAGCATCTCTGCTAGATACAGAAGCATGAGATGTGACTGTTTCGTTAAAGCACTGCTCCCAGGTTGCTCTGTTTTGCAGACTTGCAGGTTTTATAGACCCAAGTCCTCCCAAAGACAGCAGGCTCTGGCACTTGGCAGCTCCTGTCTCGCATCTGCAGCGTAAGGAGCTTCTGAGGAGCCGTCGCAGCTCTCTCTCCTTCGATGCTCCCAGACAAGAGGAAGGTAGAAGCACGTGCTCAGCCAAAACCAGATGCTAATTAAAAAGCCTCTTAAAACACAGGACCACTTACAACAGGATGCACCTTCCTGGAGAGCAGTGCTTGCTGCAGGTTATGGCCCCCTCACAGCTACTCTATAAAAAATTCTTTTCTCCTGGCAGCTCTCCCAGCCACCTTCTCACAGGGGGTCACAGCAGCCACTGGAGACAACTGGAAATCAAGCATGAATTGTTCTTTTCTTGTCGAACCAAAGGAGGATGCTGCGACATTTCAGTCCTGCTGTAACGGATTCACTGGGGCTAGATGTGGAGATCTCCTTCCAAAATGCTTAGAAGAAACAAGAATCTTTTGGAGACTGATAAGGAAAGGAAGATGAAAAAAGACAGAATCGAAAAGAAAGGCAGTGGGAAATGCAAAGAAAAAAGCTTGTTTGTGGTGAAACATCCTATTCGGCAAACAATTCACTTCCTTTCTGACTGATACCTTAAGCCCTGCAGCAGGGATCAGCCGAAGACTTAAGAGACGAAAAGAATTTGGAAGTGAATTGGAAAAATCCAGCAACACCCACGACCTAAAGCTCTTTCAAGACTCTCTGGTGAAGCGCAGACATTTGCCAGACGTACAGAGGGAAGCTCAAAAAGCAGAACCGGTGCGAAAGATCAGTTTTGACACAGCTGTGGGTCATTTCTTAGCAACAGAAATCAAAGCCAAAGCGAAACGCTCATCCTGGTCACTCGCCCTGACCTTTGGGTTGCTGGTTAAGTACACGGAACTGGACAGATCGTTTTTCTTTTTCTTTAAGAGGTGTGAAATTTTCCAGATGGGAACCAACAGACCCAGCTTTGTTGCGATTGTAAATTTACACAGAAGAGTGGAATAAAAAAAAAAAGTGACTTTTTTTGATCCACGTGTTTACCCAGGACACGTGCCCGAATGCCCCTGCTGATGCCGGGTACTCAAAATCCCATTTTTAAGGCTGCAGTGGGTCTGTTCTGACGTGAGGAGGCATCTTCTGGTTCTGCAATGCCATTCCTCCAACCAGCTCAAAACATTTCATAGAAATATTTCTTATAACATAAAAGTTTATTAATAAACTCACAGATGGCACCTTTCCCACTCAAGTCTGCCAGGTCATGATTTCAGATGGCAGAGGCAGAACCAAGTAAAGGCAGAAGTAGTTAATTTTGTTGTATTGAAACCACACTGTAGTAAAGAACTAAGGTTTATCCAGGAAATATTTTATTTATTGCTTCCTCACTGTAACTATTTCACTCAGGGGATAAGTGCTGGGGTGGGCAATGAGTCTAAACTAGATGGGTTAGATTTCTTTCCCATTTCAGGTCACACCTGGTTAGTTTTCCTCTCTAAGTGCAGGAAACACACCACTCAATCCAAACTTCCTCTTACAGTTAAAACCCCATCCACATACAGTCTCACGCCAGAACACGAGCAGAGTTTGCTCGTGAGACCGTCAGGCATTTCCACTGGCGAAGTCTTACCGGTATTTGCTGGATTTCTCCTGTATTGGTGATGATCTGCTGCATGACTTGCATGGTCTGCCCAGTTCCGCTCTGAGCCTGCTGGGTCTGGCCTTGGGGCTGGGCCTGCACTATCTGTACCTGCTGGCCTTCTCCAACCTGCATCGTCACGGGGGTGGTCTGCATTCAGAACGGGGATAAGGACACCAAGCCAGGACTGAACACGGGCGAAATGGCCACAAGATACAAAGACTGCAAGCAACAGGCTGCTTCCTACACCCACTGTTCCTCGGCGATGCTTAAACCACCATGAAGGGAACCCAGGACTTAGATATCATAATAACAAGGATTGTCTAAACACCTGACCATGACCAGAAAACACGTTTCTATGTAGTTATTGACTATTCTGAGTGGTGACAACAGGATACTGCAATACATTATGGGCAAGCTGAGGGTTTCAGGGGTTCCAGTGAAGTTGGAAGCCCCCGGACATTGTCCATGGCTCACCTGCCCCTGCTGAGGTTGGGCGATGATGATCTGTCCCGGCTGGATGGTGGTGGTGGACGTGGTGGTCTGTTGTCCTTGCTGCTGTCCCTGAACCTGTACAGCAGCGGGCTGCTGAGCAAGTGTGAAATAATATTGTACGGGTTCTGCTGGGGTGACAGCCTGACGCACCTCCTCCTGCAGCACAGGGAAACAACAGGTCAACAGGGAAGGAACAGATCAACAGCCACCAAACACCCCAACCACGGCTGGAACACCCACCCACCNAAGGGTTTCCTCATTTATTCAGCTATATGGAAATCAAACACATTTCCAATCCCTGTGTTTAATAACGTAGTCGCCAATTTTATTACGGGAAGCAAATGAGTAAAATTACCATAGTTGAAAACCACACAGCTCCTCGATGACTCCATCATCGCCTGTTATCTCAACACAGAACGAATTGCAAATGCACCAGGAAGACTTACAAAGCCTCATCTGTCAACAAGCCCCTCTTCTTAGTCTACGTGCCCAACGCAAACCTCAATCTAGCTCCGGTGTTAAACCCCTGGGAACGAGAGGCACACTCGGTGCACACCGTCGTGCCATTATTCATTTATTTAAATCCAGCTTTTCCAGAACGGTAACAACTTCACCTTGTCCCATGGCTTAACAGCTCGAGTCTGGTGGTAGCAGGAATGTCTCAACAGTGAGGAGAAACAAAAAGCTCTGCTCTAGCTCACTTTCAGAAGGCACAGGGTGCGATCCTGCTGTGTTATCTAAGCATGTGTTTAGGAAAGAAAAGCCCCTATGATTAACGACCTTTTAGGCAGAGAAGTAGATTTTCAGAGATTACGTTAAGCAGCAAGCCGTTAACGCTCGAGAATCGATATTCTTAAACTCCCCAGAGGCGCAGTTGGATCTCGCACCTTCGTGAAGATGCGGCTCCCCAGATGTTCACTCCATGGCAGAAGGCGTAAACAATCCTCTCCCAGCCACCTCCAGTTCACAGCTGAGAGTGTAGGATGTTTACACGTGCTACAACATGGCAGATCCCCACTCACACGAGCCCGCTTGATCCCCCCACCCCGCGTTAAACGAGGCTTGCTCGTGGGTTACCTTCAGCGTGTCCAACTGGGCAGGAAAGGAAAAGTTCACATTAAACAAGGTCAGTGCGTGTTACGGACATCGGGCTTGATTAAGAGAGCCCTTTTGCTCAGATGCCAAGACTTCCAGAGAGACAGCACCTGAAGAAAAGCCTTGCCATTGGGAGGTTTCTCAATAGCCTACCAGAAAATTATCACCCCCCCAAACATTAAGCTGTTCACACGTTGGCTGTGATCAAGAAGTGGCTTCCAAGCCTGGCCCTTAGAGCAAACGCTAGCAGTATCCCACGCTACTGCAACCCACTGTGATCAAACACTCCCAATACTTCCCACACATGATAATTCACTGATTATTCCTGTTGGCTTCATCAAATCCTTTGGGGGAGGGGTTAATAACAAATTTTAAATCTATATATATATTCAACAGGACAGGTTTCCAGTTAACCACAAAAGCACACTCATAGAAGAGCTAGGGCTGTTTCTGTAAAGCCCAGTCCTTTGATTTATTTCCACAGCAGCGCAATCCTCAAATCCAAGCTGAATCCTGAAACAATTACAGCAATAGAGTAACTTTTGTGTGCATTTATTCCAGGTTAAGTTTCATTTGCTACAGGCAAAACCGGCTGGGAATTCAAATCTGCTTGAACTAGGCTGCATCGCATCATTTGCCATCTTTTATTTTCAAGCCGTAGCTTTAGTTTCCAGAGCAACACAACAGCCACGGTTTCATTCCCAGCTCTTCCACGGAACCAACACTAACTTGTCAAACAGTCTTTTTTTTTTTTTGTGGGAGAGAGAAAATACAGGTTGTACCCCCAGCCAAAAAGCGCAGGCTCTCAGCCTACAGGCTTTTCAACGCTGCTGAATCAAAGGAGCATTTTCCATCGCAAAGCACTAACCCACATTCCTACGGGCGGCGATTTCTCCATTAAGCTCCTCTCGCCATAAGAAGCGTTTCTAGTGACTCAGCAGCGGTGGATGCACCGGTGAGAGACGCATCTCTAAAGCCTTTTTCGATCCAAGAACCCGACAGGGTTTTGCTGCTGATGCTGCGCGATCCAAAAGCCACAGCTCCGGCGTGATGTCGTTGAGACAAAGCATCGAGAGCGGCTGCACAGGCTCCTGATTTGTCTTTTTAATTAACACCGAACTAACGATCTTTGGATAAATCATCTCAGTGAAGGGACGGAAGGAGCTGTGCTCCCACGTGTGACGCTCACCGTGGGTACAGAATGCAGAGCTCCAGCACACCTGCAAGGAAGCCTCGAGATGCTGCTAATTTTAACCATAGCTGACTGCAGCAGTAGGACGCACTCTCCCGCATAGATTTCAAACACATAAAGGTATTTTCCTCATCTACTAGAAAGTTATGCTACTTCTGGAAATCAGAACTCAACTCAGGCCATCAGAAAGGATGAAATGTGTATTTCCTCCCTTCGGCCGTCACTTCAGCAGCACCAAGGACTTGGTGTGTTTTCCAGATTCATACTAAAATGCAAATAAAAAAAACCCTCCAACACATCAAAGAAAAACTTCCAAGTAAAACACTTGTCAGAAAGATGTTTTAAAATATGCCAACTTCTCCTCTCACACTCACTAGAGAAGCTATTTTAAGGACAACATTGGATTTTTTTAAAGGCTCACACGCTGCAAGGCTTCAAAAGCACCAGGAAAAATAAAAAAAGCCGAAGGAATTGTTGTATATTGTTATGAACTACTGAAAAAAATTACTGTTCAAGAGAAGGCGGCAGTCCAGCTGAGCCCTGGGCAATGATTCCAGGAGTTGAAGAAGGTGGAGCAGTGTCTGAGCTGGGCTGTTCCCTGGAAGAGATGTACCGACGGCAGCTCAGCCCTATTATGGGCCAGGCAACTTGGAAAGAAGAGATGGGCAATTACCAAACTGGTGAAAAGCAAAAAACAAGGTTTTGAACCCCAAAACACCAAGCTTTTAGGTGAAGGAGAAAAATTAAGTCTACCAGGAGCCGGATCTGTTTCTTTGTGCGTTTGAAGCAACCTCAACCCCGCCTCCTGGTGTTCTGAGCAGCGTTTCCACACATGGAAGGAAAAAAGTGCTTTGTAAAACCTGAGAAGGCCGACAGGTTTGGAAGCTGCTGTGGCGAGCGGCTGGCAGCAGCCTGCTGCTGTAAACATCCGACTGAAAGCCCCCTCTAACACCTCACAGCTTCCAGTCAAGGATGTTTACAGTAGCATCGACTGCCCCAAAGGACGCAGGAGGTGGGACCTTCCGAGGTAAGAAGCCTGTTTCTCCCTTTAACAAGGCAAAGGATGCAGACTCAGCACGTTTTAGAAAGTTAAATTTTTAATGTTGGCAACAGTTGGTATCAGAGCTATTTCAGCAATGTTTCTCCCACTTAAATAAACCCTAGTCAGACTTCTCCAAATCTCTTCTCAAGCTCTATATCCAGTAAAGATCTTGAAAACTGCTGTAAATAAGCATGCAAAAGAAGAGAGGTCCAAACCTCTTATTGAAACCTGATTCTATACTGCTTTAATCAACTCTCTTCTAATTAGAGACTGAAATCACACCGATGAAAGGACAGACAACAAGGCAATCTTCTTTGTGTCTCACCTGCCGCTTTGGAGGCTTCAGTTCATCTCTTGGAACAATATCGATGAGGAAGTCAAACTGATCGAACTTCGTAATTGCCATGGCGATGTCATTCCTCTGGAACAACAAAAAGCAAACCATCCTTTGATGTTAAAAGGCTGTTTTGTCACTGAATAAATAAAAGTTAGATCTTTTTTGACTGAGTCAAGCAAGAATGTCTTCTCCAGACCCCAAGAAGTCAAGCCAGGTGAGGAGAGCTTCTGTTCCAGAGCCAACACCACCGTCCCATGCCCAGGGAGTTTCTCTGGGATGTGTGATAAGAAAGTGCTTATCAAACTCCAGTTTTTACAGTCATCTGCTCACCCACCTGCTTTCATCAGTACTGCTATAGTTCACCACAGAGGGCTCACGACAATCACCATAAGGTGCATTTAAAAGAAGAAAAAAAAAAAAGAAATTATTCTAAAAAAACAAAAAATATTTTAAAAATCCCAAAGTTTTCTGAAAAGCAGCTTTGCAGGAAGACCAGGATGACTGCTCCGTGTATCAGCAGCAACATATGCAGAATCTAAGGGTTGGGAATGGGATTAAAAAAAAATTAAATCTAGTATCACAGGATTTTATTCAGGGCAGGGGAATCCCAAAAGATGCTGAGAGAACAAGCTTCAGCACGTGGAAGGGCAAAATGGTTAAGAGAAAGCATGAAGAGGAAAACATACACTCAGCAAACTGGCCAAACACGTATCAGAAAAAGGATGTGTAAGAGCCAAAGAGGTTGTATGAAAAACTGGCAAGGTGTCTTCCCAAAACACCACCTAACTTTGCTTTTATACCTCGCCTGAAAAAGAAGTCCAAAAGAACAGCATTCCCTCAAATCATTAAAGACCTGAATAAAGAGTTACCCAGCAATAAACTATCACTTAAATGGATTTGCTAAGATTTGAAGCAACCCCCAAGATGAAAAACAGTATTAATTTATTTTTCTTTTTTTTTAAAGAAAAAAAAAGTATTCTGTCACTTTAAAATTCTTACAAGCCATCTAAAAAACTAGGGCTAATTCAAGTAGCTATTAAAAGCCTCATTCTCATTACCTGCAGATAAATTTGTAACACCTATTATATATATAGATGAACAAGATTTCAGACAGAGATGCCCACGCTGCCAACGAGTGGGTAAAATTGAAAAGACCATCAATCCTCTCATTTCAGGGGAGCTGGCATTTCGAAACCTTCCATGGTCTTGGCATTTAATTACAAAACAACCATCACGTAGAAAGCATGAGAGAGACAATTATTTTGTTCTGCAGGCGGAATATATCATAAAGATACCTTCACCAGGAAGAAAACTTGCACTGAGCAGATGTAGCTCATATTTCATTCTCTCTGCTGAGGATTGGCTTCAATCCAATTTCCTCAGGAACAGACTTCCATAACTCAAACCTCTCCCCTCGAAATCTTCCTTCCGAATACTCTTAAGCAGCCGCTGTGGTTCTCCACGCGGAGAGCAGCAGTGCCAGGACGGCAGCCACCGGGGAGGGCACCACAGCACTCAGAAATAAAAATCGAGTCAATTCAAGGTCTCAGATATATATTAGGTTCAGGATTTAAGTGCGATTCTGAAATAAATGGACCCATCCGAGGTTGAAAACCGTTCACAGGACATGCCCGAGTCAGCACTTGCGCTTATGAAGCATCTTCTTTGTGGAATTTATATCAAATACATTCTTCTCACAGCAACTGCATTAAAAGCTGCGTGAAGTGAGCAGCATCGCCCAGTTCAGCTGGGACCAAGGGGCTGGATGCCCATTCATAGGGCAGCTTTGGACTGGAATCAGACCAGTCTCCTTGCCTCTACAAGAAACCAAGGAAAGCTGACAACGTGGTCCTCGATACCAGTCTCTCACCTCTGACCTGAGCATCTGAACTGATGGTCCTGATCAAGATGTAAGCCTAAAAGCAAACACCATTTTTCCACCCCTCCCTATAAAAAGACCCTGAAGAATTACAGTTTACTCTTCAATCACTGAAAAAAATCACTATTATTGAGGGCCTCTCAATCTAGAGGAAACAGTAACCTGTTCCAGAGAAGGGTATTTTTGTTTTCATCTCTATACGTTCATCAACACAAATTACCACCTACAAGCTTACATTAGAACTACTCCTGAAAAACAAATCATCCAGAAGCTCTACAGCTACCCCGAGTCGTTAGAGCAGGTGACAATTAGCTCACAGCTGCAGCTTTGCTTTCTGGTTTGGGTTTTTTTTGGAGGGGTTGTGTTTTGATTTTTTGAAAATAAATTAAGAAAAAAAGAAAAAAATAAAGGCATTTCAGTGGCACAGTTACACTGCACCCGTGCTTTGTAGCTATAAACACAGGTACTGAAGTTACTGTCTACAAAACACACCTCATGTTATGGAAACAGAGAGTTGGAAACAGCTTGTGAGGCAGCTGAAGGCCAGGCAGGAGCGGCTCCGTTACCTGCAGAGTCCTGCGCTTGTTGTCTTCTGTGTGGATCCAGGCTCTCAACGTCAATTCTGTTATGAAGATCTGAGCTGCCTTGGCGAAGAGCACGGGAGCTTCTGCACTGATCATCTGCAATCAGATTTATAGTAATTATTTGTTTTTGAAGCTTTATTACCAGTATTCTCCTACAACACAGCAGCAGTCAGAGCAACTTCATCACCTCCGTCCGATCTGAATGGCTGCATTGTTTAACAGTGAAGTTGGGGGAACTTCCAGGTGAGGGTATCTATGGGTGTGACACTCCAAAGAGCGACCAGCATCAAGTGAAATGCAGCAGTAGGATTATCGGGCATCTAAAAAATATCTGTCTCCAAAGCCTGTTTCCTCCATGCCCAGTCGGGTGCTATCATCCCAGATTACGGTGGGCCAGTAAACAGCACCCATGGATGTCCATCTCCAGGGTGTCAGCCAGCAGCTCCTTGGCGTGGTCATAAATAATTTGGAAACCGAAGAGGACAATTCAGGGCTTGTTTTAAAACTCCGGTTTATACTTGTAGCTTTTCTATAATTTGAAATGAACGTTGAAATTGCAAAGGAGGTTTGGAGGCCTGAGTAAAGACTCTCCCTCACCAAATTCTTTTTCCTTAAAAAGTATCTTGCTCAATTTTTACTTGAAGCAGTTTGATTATTAGCTGGCTTGGCATTAATACTTGCTAGTACAGCCTTCTCCTTGTCAAATAACATTCCAGGAAGGCCAGAGACTTCCCTCCTGCCCTTAAATCTCATCTTCCCCATCATCATCAAAACCACCAGGCACTCATTGGGTTCAGACACTGAACCAGGACCCCGAGACCTGGGTTCCCTTCCCTTCCAGCCTGGATGAATGGCTCCCTTGCGTGGGAAAACAACACACACCTTTTGCAGGATCTCATTTAAACATTAAAAATTGTCCTAACAGAAGGATGTTGTCACATTGAGGAAAAGAAGAAGAAAGCCCAAACCATTCTCTTTTCAGAGTTAAGTGTCTGACGGTTTTCCAACTTAAAAACCAAGAGGACTGGAGCAAGAGTCAAACCCAGCAGGTGATTCCTTTCTCTTCCCTCTTAGGTCAGGAAGTTTTTAATCAGTCAACTCCTCTGTTAGCATCACAGATCATGCAGTGAGGGGTCAGCTCAAATATTGCTACCAAACCCATGCTATCTACCTCAATTGTTACTTATTTGTTCCCTAAAACTTGAAGCAGTGTAGCTCACATTGAAGTGATCTCACTTTTCGTATTAAACACTCCATAAGAGATTCGTGAAAGGAAAAATAGAGAGAAACAAAGAGGAAACAGAAGTCAATTAAGCACTAGGAAAAAAAAAATAAAAGAAAGGAATTGCAGAACTATACACTAGACTGGCATTTACCAGAAAAAAGCAAAACTGCAGATGTCTTCAAAGATCCCAAATGATTCTGCTTTCCCAGCTCAGTTTAATTATACAAGGCCAGCTAATACTGCATTCAAGGCAACAGCTGAAATGTGCTTTAAAAATAATAATAAACAATAATAATAAGTAATGAATTGCAAGGAATTAGAGCTACAATATCCACCAGAAGGGTCGTAAACACTTATAAAAAATCCCCACGACTGTACCTTCACATCTTCATCTAGTTTCATTATCTTCTTAATACGAGCCAGAGGGAGTTCTTGAACTCTGAAGTCTTTCTGCAGAGAGATTCAATTTGAGAGACTCTTTACTGACACATAACTGCAAACAAAGGTAAGATAAGAAATGTTGACAGTCACTATTGTCTGGAACTAAACTGGCTAAAGTTACTTTTATAAAAATAACTTAATTCCTTTGAGTTCTAGCAGCTTCTCCTCAGGATCCTCATCTGCTTTTCTGTATTTTATACCAATAGATTCCACTCAAACCTCCTGTCAGACCCTTGTATTGACTGTTTCACCTCAAAGTTGAAGTCATTCTGCGGAACAGAATGTTTCTAATGCAACATCTATTTATATTTGAAGAAACTAACTCAATTAGCTGTCTCAGGACCCAGAAACCATTGGAATTTACAAAAAGTCACAAGAGAAACCGAAGGCACCAAGAGCCTCGTGGGGACACGGGACAAAACCTCTTTTGCTTTATTTGTACTTCCCTCTTGCCCGATACCAATTTTGGTGTTAAAAACCTTGCAGGAATCTCACTCAAAAAAATAAATCTCTTCTGTGATGGATTTTCTTGCTGTTTTCCAGGGAAGAGAACTGCTGACTCAAAAGGGTGAAATGATGGTTTAAGGGACAGAGAGAGGATGCTGTTGCAGTGCCATCACCCAACGTGAGCTACAAACACTGGGCACCCTCCTCTGAAGATAAAAAGAGGAATAATCATCAAAATAAATAATAAAGAAATCCAAAGCACATTGCTACCAGGAGCATCTTAAAAAGGGAGAAAGGCTGAGGCTACATGCCACTGCACCAGGAATGCAGAACCTCTGCCCACAAAGGGCTTCTAAAAAAAAAATGAAGGAAACAAGAAAGGTTCTTCCCTTCTTCACAAAAATGTCATAGAAACTAAAAGGAAACCCATTTCTCTAGGGAAAAAGGCGCCGCAAGATGTTTTAGTGGAACAAAAGAGGGGGGGAAAAATGCTGAAGATGCCTTTTTTCTATTGGAGCAAAATATGGAGGTTGCGCGTGGCTCAGCCGGCGCTCCCGCAGGGGGCATTTTATCTGATTTAGATATTCAAATTTTATGGATATTTATATACATTCTCTTATACACATATCTATTTAAAAGGAGCTCTGTGCTGTTCTTTAGGGAAACACCACTGAGGTGCTCCTAGTAATACGCTGCAAATGATTTGGGGGCCGGGGGCGTCCTTGCAAGGAGAGGCAGGGGCTGGCGCATCCCGCTGCAAACAATGCATTTTGGAAGGATTTCAGGGCAGTGGGAGAAGCTGGGACCTGTGGGAGAAGCTCCAACACACAACGTGCTCAGGGTGACATTTTCAACCGGTAACCACCACATAAACATGTTACAGGGTTGCTAGGGCCTGGAAAAAATATGCCAAAGGGTTGTTGGATTTTTTTTTTTGAGTTGGGTTGGGGTTTGTGA
>VZRU01015261.1:25386-40334 GCA_013398155.1 Pedionomus torquatus
TTGTGGGGCTTTTTGTTTTGGGTTTTTTTTTTTTTTTTATTATTCATTTTAAAAAAGCTTTTTCCTTTTTAAAAAGCCTCCTGAGCTTTGAGCAAGGCTCAAAGAAAGACGAGGAGAAAATTCCCAGTTCGTGAAACTTTTAAAAGCCTCAAGTATATTAACATGTACGAAGAGCAGAACTGCAAGTAGACAAGCAGAGGCACAACGCTATAGAAATCTTCAAAGACAGGGGAAATTACAAAAAATGAAAGCTCCTTTAAGGCAGACAGGCAACTGTCACATAAATCAAAATTAATACGCAAGTACCATGCTGAAGGGACGCATGACCACTACTGGCTCCTACCCAGCAGAAAAAAAATACTTTAGACACTAATTCTTCATCTTTTCTTTTTTTCCAAATTAGGTCTCGATGTTTTCACAGGCCTCTTCTAACTCATTGCAAAGCTGAAACGTGAGTTTCAGCCTCATCCCGCTCCCTTTCTCCCAGACGAGGCCACAGTTCTTGCTGTTATACAGGGCACAGAACGGGGAGCTCTAGTTCATTCTCCTAAAGCAGCTCCCTTCTTTTATTCTCCCTGAATTTTACCTGCCGGCAGCACACGGCAAACACACAAAATGAGGCAGAAATGGCCCCAAAAAGCAGGCTTTGCATCCAGCAGCTGCTCCGAGCTCCGCTGTGCAGCACACGCTGATGAGCTTGAAGTTTACTTACATCCAGTGAGATGCACAATTAAATTTCAGGATTTGATTACGCAGGGGACAACTGCCTGGGAATGTTTTACCAGTTATCGCTTTTCCTTTCCGACTCCCTCCACCATCCTCAGTTAAATTTTCAATGACTTACTGGCTCGCAAGGCAATAAATAGATTCATATGAAGTTAAAAATTAAGCTGCCCATAGTTGATAAGCTGCAGAATAAACCCCTTTCATGTGGAGATGAAGACAAACTACAAGCTCTCCAACACAAGAATTCACTGCTCTGAAAGAGGAAAGTAATTAATTCTGGCTACGCATACAAATTTTTACATCTGTTTCTTTAATCAACTATCTGCACATAAGCTGGGAAAAAAAAAAAAAAAAAAAGGCAGCTTATCTTCATAGTACTGGACCGGGGTTTTCATTTTGAACAGCCCGTCTTCAACTGGAGTCCCTTTGTTTTCAGGTACAGGAGACGCACAGGAGTGTGCTTCCAGGACCACCCTAGCACAGCAATCTCTCTCAAAAAGTCATTTCTATTACATGCCCTTGTTCTCAGGCACATCTCTTTTGGGAATGTTAAAAAATAGAAGCTACTTAGTCCTAATTCTTATTCTCAGCTTACACAGGCCTTTTTTTTTAATCAAACGCCTTTAAATTAATAAGGCATGTGATAATGATGCACTTGGCATTCGAGTCATTTTCAAGACTTCAGGCTTGTGAAAGGAGACGGGGCATAATTCTAGATGAGAGTCTAAAACCCAAAATTCATTCAATAAAATGGTAACTGTCTGCCAACAGCCAGGTGTTTGAATCAGGATGGGAAGAGGCCGAGCCCTATTTTGAACAGTCACATCTCCCAGGCTGTGCTGACAGGGCTCGTCCTTCGGGGGGGTAAGGGCTCTCTCATCCCGGTCACAAATTTCGTATTATGGAATTTGAACAGGAGTCAAACAGCCCACGTAACACACTGCGAGGTATATTCTCAAATCCCTCAATCTTCCCTTAGCTGAAACGGCTTATGGCAGCTACACTTTACCTGTAGCTATTTTAAGATCACTTCCCTTTCCCTCCCCAAACAGCAGATAATTCCTCTGCAATTCTCCAGGCTGCAGCCACATCACCATTTTGCCTGTTAAAAGAAGCCTTCAATCAACCTCGCCTTCTAAGATAGTCCAGAAAAAGGCTGAAGGTATGACTACTACATCTCATTATCTATTAATCAGCTGCATTCAATTTATATCTCAAGTTTTGGCAGTTGTAGCTAATAGTCATAAGCCTGGCTAAAGGATTATTTATCAGCTCTTAAGGCCACCTTCCAGGGTGTAAATAGCCAATTCTACTGGATCCTATTAGAAGCAGGAACTTGTTCAAGCTGAGGTTTATCTTACCACCACTGACTTTTCACTGCCAGTTCTTTAGAAATAACACAACCCAGGAGGACACTCACCACCGTGAGATTGCGGATCTCCTCCATGACCCGTGGCCAGAAGGACTGGAGGCTTTGCTGGGCATCGCTGTTGCTCGCTGTCCCAAAACCACTGTCCGTGGACATTCTGGAAGCTGGAAGAAACAAAAGCAAGCGTTAGCAATGAGGGAGAGAGGGAGGAGAATTCAAAGCTCCCAGAGGTTCCCTTTAAGTCCCAGGAATACAGGAAAGGGCCAGCCCCAGGGCTCCAGAAAACTCTCAAAATAAGATATGCCAGTCCAGGTCTCACAGCAGCGATGTACGGATACTCACAACCTCTGGAATTGTTTTGTGGGGTTTTTAAAATTTTACTTATTTTTTTCCGAAGATTGGAAAAGAACATTAAAGCAAAATAGTCTCCTTGTTCCCCCATCAAAGCTCTGCCTTTACACTGGAGTTATAAAACAACTGATGCTCGGTCACAGCTCACACTCCAGTCCGCACCCATTATAAAATCATTTTTTTCTCTTGCTTGTTACAGCCAATACCAGCACAGGATGGAGCAGCGACCCCCCTCAACGCAAAACCAGAATGTCAATGTCAGCTTGATATTATTTCTACAAAGCATCATGAAACAGTTGCTTCTGTGCCAGTAAAAATAATGTAAAGCCACAAATAAAAACACCTCGCCTCCTTGGGTAAGATCAACGGAAGAAATTACCATCCTGCAGAATGTCATGAGCACAAAGTAAGATTTAAAATTCAAATCTTTTAATCGAAACAATTTTTAAAAAGCCCTACACCTGCCATTTAGTATTCTCCACCTGCAGGAGGTTCAGCAGGTCTGGCTGTTACAGAACTTCTACTGGATGTTGCCTGCGCTTTCATTAAGTCCTGTAGCTTTGCAAACGCCTTTAGTCACAGTACGTACCAGGAACTTACCCAGGGACAGTATCTGGGTTCAGGCTTTCTCCCCTGCTATACTGCAGTGAGGATGGTGAAGAAGTTCGGACACACAGTATCCATCAACCTCGTCCTCAGGTGACCAAGCCAGTGCCACCCCACATGGGACCATCCAGGAACATTTCAGGTTCCAGCTGACATAATTCTGTTCCCCCAATAAACTCCTGCCTTTTTGTCAAGGAACTCTTAAGACAGCTCTAGTTAATATTCAAATGAAGTCAGATGCACAATTTGGGAATCCCTTGGCACACCACGACCAGCCCTGCTGGCTTCCCCTGTGCAACAGGAGCGTGTGGCTCCGGCAGGATTCCCAGCAGGGATGGCAGCCGGGAAGGACGGGGCAGACGTGCCAAAAAACTATGCACACGTAGGACCTGCCGTGACGAGACCCAACAGGATGGGACTTGGTGCTTCCCATGCTCTGAAAGCATCTCAGTGAGTGCCAGGAGAGTCAGAGGGAGCCAGCAAGTTCCCAGGGCTCTCAGGGTCACCCAGAACGGCTTGGAAGTTCCCACAAGCGACACACGCCACGTACAATCACTCTCTGTGTCTCGTAACTTCCAGCAAGAGAGAAAGGAAGGTGTGTTTTCTAGAGGCAAAGATCTCTAGATACTCACAGATACTTTAGTGTCTTTTTCCACCGCATGGCCATGCAGGAGCAGATTTAGCTCTGACATTAACCTTTACGTGGCGGATCAAAAGCAGCCGGGGATTGTGGCTGTTTATGTCAGTCCTTCCTCCAGCCGAAGGGGAGCACCGTGATGCTGTACAAGGCACCAAAACACCGACAGGAGGCAGCTGCCAACTGCCAGTGATTTCAAAATCTGCTATTCCAAAGCAACGATGATCCATAAAATCTTATTAACAGATCAAAGAGACGAATGTCAGACAATTAGCTCGTCACCTCCCGCAGCCCACGAAGGCAGACTCTGTGAAGGGTTGTATTTTCCTTTCACCAACCTGAGAAAGGGACACGGGAGGCGTGGGAAGAGCCGAAGGGGATTCTGATGGGGTGGGGGTGAGACAAAGAGGGGGTCGGAAGATCAGATCTTCAGTCTCAAAGCAAGTGTTCGAGACAGGAAGAACTCCAGGTAAGGAACCTACGGAAATAAGGGACTGACAAGTGACTCAATGACTCGTCAATGACTATTTGCATTATCATAGAGAATGGTTAGAGTTGGAAGGGACCTTCAAGATCATCCAGTTCCAACCCCCCTGCCCTGGGCAGGGACACCTCCCACCACACCAGGTTGCTCCAAGCCCCATCCAGCCTGGCCTTGAACCCCTCCAGGGACGGGGCAGCCACAACTTCCCTGGGCAACCTGTTCCAGGGACTCACCACCCTCACCGTAATGAATTTCCTCCTAATATCCAATCTAAGTCTCCCCTCTTCCAGTTCAGAACCATTACCCCATGTCCTGTCACTCCCCTCCCTGACCAAGAGTCCCTCTCCAGCTCTCCTGGAGCTCCCTTCAGATCCTGGAAGGCTGCTCCAAGGTCTCCCCAGAGCCTTCTCTTCTCCAGGCTGAACAGCCCCAGCTCCCTCAGCCTGTCCTCACAGGTCATGTGCCTACAAACTAAGATATTTCAAGTATTTATAAGAAAATATAGAGAGAAATATTGCAATGAAGAGTGTCGAATTGGCATTTGATTCTCCCCCCTTGATCTGCATTATCAAACGTAGATAAAAAATAGTTGAGGCCAATAAATAAAAGCTAATCCTTGAAATCTGCTCTGTACTGGCAATATTTCAACACTAACACCAGATGGGCTTTTCTGCAACTGGAGATGCAATTCATCTTGAAGACAAGCTAAATCACTTCTCAAGGCTTTATTTTAAAATACACATTACTTGCGTTCGAGCCACTTCAGTGCTGTACTGGAATAGAATGCTCTACATAATCCTAAGAAACAACAGGTTAAAAAGAAAAAAAAAAGGAAGAAAAGCTAATGGAGTGAAGAGGAAGAAGATTCCATCACCATCGCCTCACCCCCTACTGCACCCAAAAGCACATTTCTTGCATTAAATACGTGCCTCTGGTATTCGTCCAGATTTCAGGAAGAGCTAGAAATGGTTTGCTCCAGTTATCTATAATTTAAGAAGTCCTGTCAGTAAAGAGAGGAGATTTTTTTGTATTAGAGGCATAGGACTGATTTCAGAACACAACAAGAACGGCCCGATGCTGGACCCAAGGGACAATTCCTGCTTTAAGTGACTGTTTGGGATAATGGGTAGGAAATCGAGTCAGAGTAGAAACAAGAGCCACCAATAAGTTAATGTTTTGAAAAACTCCTAGAATGAAGTCACTATAAACTCCAAAATAAAAGCCCAAAGAGGTTCAAAGTGCTCAGAACATTACCACAGTGGTTTCTTCCCATTACAACAGATGCATAAGCAGCGTTGAAGGTATTTAAGGAAAAAAGAAAAACCCCAAACCATCACCATCACACAAACCGACAGCATTGGCTCTGCCACACAAGCTTCTTGAACAAAACCATTCCTGTGCCATTAGGTAAGTTCCCTCACCCAAGGGGAAGCTGCGTTCTCTTAAGAATGACTCCTGTTAGGATTAGGGCCAACAATAAAAAAAACTAATAAGAAAAAATACCAGAGCACAGAAGAGAAGGCCAGCAAAGCCCAGGGAGGCTCTGCCTCCCATGTCACACCACCAGCCTCTAAACCGGCTTGTGTTTTTCAACATGCAGTTTGCAGGGAAACTGTTAGACTTTCATTACACGTCATCTTTCCTCCTGCAAAGATTTCCTCCAAAATCCGGTGGGCAGGGGAAGAGGTGGCCGAGGATCCCTGTCTTCCCCACATCGTGGGGTTGGGTCTCTCAGAAGGTTTAAGAGGAAACCAGCTGCTCTGACACCACCTTGTTGCTGAATAACACAAGTTCAAGTCCATCTCCCGTGTCACCTGGTTGCCATGAAGCGTTAACCCCAACCAGGGAGAACTCATCCAGACCAGCAACGCTGCATCTCCAAAAAGAAGCTGGGCGAGTACCTCGCAAGGTCAACACACTCCTGCTTGCACAGCACTTAATTTAACAAAAACTGGCATCTCCCCAGTGCACCCGCTGCTGCTCCGAAGCAAAAGGGATGCTCCGAGTGCTGAGCTCGGACCAGCAAAACCACCAGCATCGGGTCTCAGGAACCTGCAGCCTAAAAACCCACCTATGCAGAGATGCTCTCGCAGAAGAATCTAGAAGAGAAGGTTCACGGACACAAAACATGCCTAACTCACAACGACAGCACGTTACAGAATTAGATACAAGCAAGCAAGTAAGCAACCCCCCCAAAAATATACACACAGCAAGAAATAAGGGTGTAAGATACCCCTGGCTCCACACCAGCCAACCCAGTCCTTGCACCTGGGAATAGGCTCCATGAAGGGAAACGTTTTGTTTTCCAGATTTAAGGGGGAAAAAGAAAAAAAGAACCGAAGGCCAAAAAAAGCTGAGGACTTCGCAAAAAGTGCCTGGAGGTGATTACGGAGCAGATTAGCAAGCACATCCCCAGAACTACGACATCAACACTTTGCAATTAGAGCTTTTCTGCTCACTGGAGCACAACACCTTTTACAAACATTAAAACTTACCAAATCCTGTGGCAGCTGACAAACGCTTAAGAGCTTCGCTTCGGAGGAGCAGAGAAAGCACAAAGACACCTCCAGTGCCCATGTTTGGGTTTTTTTTGTGTTTTTTTTTTTTCTTTTGTTTTTTAAGCAGATGCCAGTTTGCGCTCTTTCTTTAAGGCCGTGGGAAGGGGGAAGCAGTCAAATGGAGCTGTCTTGCCCTGGATGCCCACACTCTGCACGCTTGAACAAGAACCTGCTATTGAAAACACGAGCTACAGTATAACCACAAATAAAACCAAGATCTCTGATCTTGCAATTCTACCTGGAGCAGCAACCCAGAGCTATTCATCTGGAAAACCAACAACCAGACCCAGGACATTCCCAGGCATCACCAATGCTGATGGTCAAGTCCACTCGAGAAGAGGAACCCGAGGACAACCTCCCTGGTCTGCGAGGGTCACGTCACAGCTTCCCACATGCCTGCTTTTAAGTCACTCCCAAGCCGACCTGGACTAAGAAGTCAACCAGACCAAGCCAAGGCAGAGAGCAGATCTAAATTAAATTTATCCAAATATCTGCAGGGATATGCAAAGGACAAATGCCAGGGGGGGAAGCACCGAAAGCCTCGAGGCTCTCGATGAAGGAGGCTCTAACTCAGCAACTTCATCAAGTGCCGCAGACCCTGGTGACAGCAGAAAACGGCAGGTTCTTTGCATATTGTACAGTCAGATTCCCATGACTTACGCTATGGGAAAGAGCCTGTTTTACACAGCGCTGTGTTATGCGGCAGTAGAAGCGTATTCCATCCACACGTCTTGAAGAGATGGCTAAATCTGAAGCTTAGGCAGAGGCCAAAAAGAAATTAGGGAGAAGCTCAGGCAAATGTTCTGCCTCCACATCCTTAGATAATAGCTACAAATAAGGGAAACACACAAATATTTCTGAAAGCTGACACAGCAGAAACAATTCCCCCCCTGTCGACTTCTACCACCGCCTAAACACAGATTTACCACCTCCACGTCAATGATCTTTACAAGACCCCCCTCTCCCCCAAAACCCTCCTCACGCAACTGTTCTGAAGATGCTGCCGGTTTTACAACATTCCCTATGCCACAAAACTTGCAGATTAGTTATTAGAAAGTTGTGTTACAGAAAAGGAGAAAACAAGCAACGCAGTTTCTCTATTTTTAAAATAAATAAATAGCACCTTTCCTAGCAAAGAATTAGAAACCAACAGCACAGCACCCAGCAAAAGCTCTGGAAGCCTGAAGAATTAAAAATAGATCCAAATAGATCTGAAAAGTGAATATTTAGAATAAATACCAATCCCAGCATTCTGCCATACTTCCAGTCCGATGCCCCGACTCTCCAAACTGCAGCATTCTGTTTCGGGAGCCTGTCCTGTGATTTAAAAGTAAAATGCGTGGAGCCACACTCGCATATCTAAAGAATGAGCTCTGTGCAGCAATAAGCGCCAGACACCTGATCCTGCCAGAATCAGAAGGAACAATCTAGCAACCAAGAACTAGTTTCCCAAGAAGAATAAATACGGTTTGTACGTGAATTTAGTAACGCGCTTCTTCAAACGCGACTAAAGGAGGAGTCTTCGGTGTAGGAGAGAAGCCACACACCAGCACCTCAGGTGAGACGCCGCTCTCGTTACTTCAATTAGAGCAATTTGCAGCCCTGTCTTGGGGAAACGGCAGAATATCAAATGCAGAATATACACCGAATTTGGAACATGCTACAACAACCACCACCACCACCACCCCTGGCCTCGGCAGCAACAGGGGTGGCTGAAGCCGTCTCCGTGCTGCCGCTCAACAGCGACACATTTTGCATAATATGATAGCGTAGGGCATCGTGTCATTTAAAACAAACCTCTGGGAAGCCACGTTAATGGTCCAAAATTGCTTCCAGAGAGATATCCCACCTTCGTTCACTGCACACTTACTCAAGATCTACTCAGGTCAACGTAGATATTTGCAGCCAAGCCTCCTTTCATGAAAGGAAGTTTCAATTCTGTTGAGTCCCAAACTACACGTTGAGTAGACGGAGGCCAAGCAGCACAAGAGCACGGCTGGAAATACCACGGTGCTAGAACGACAGCCTTGAATTACTTCTACTTGCTTTCAGAGGTGGCAGCAGTGGTATAAAAATAGTTCTTAATTGTATCTGAGATCACGGTTTCTTCTTCCACCTTCATATTCAAGCCTTGCCCGCTCAATCAGGTAAAATTTTTAAAGCAATAATGCAATTCTGAAACTTAAGTCACGTCGGGAATTGCGCTGTCCCTGCAAACAGACAGATGTTTCTCCCAAACCAGTGCGGTGGAGTTCGCGTTGTGTCTGTTTTCTGCCCCTCCTGGTGATCACAGCTCTCCAGGAGCAATTCAGACTCGTGATGGGAACTTATGCCACTTCTGACATGGCAATGAAGGTGGTCTCCACGTGGCCACTGGGAACTGATGGGCACACATGTAGTCTATCATCCCCCACAGAAGGTTTCCCAGCTACAAAACAGGGCGCCCCAGTTACAAGTCCCATCAAAACCACACACAAACCCCATCCCCATGGCACATTTCTGACCTGATGAAGAATAAGTAGCTGCCACCAGCAGCAAGAGCTGAACAAATCAAGTTTGAATTAATGTTGTAGAGGTCTCAAAAAAATAAGACATTGCCACACATGGCACAAAGCACTGTGGCAGGGGGAAAAACCACTAAGATTTGTACCTGGCCCTGCTGAAGTAGAAGGAGAGACACAAGCTGTGGCACCCAGGGCTCCAGGGTTACAACAAACAAGCCTTTGGTGACGCTTTGAGCAATTCCATGAGAAAAACCAGGGACCAGGTACCCTGGGAACGGGGCTCGGAGAGAGCCAGCCTGGCTTGTGCTGCCATGGCCACACATGCCAAACACCTCCCAAAAGGAGGAGCCACTTCAACGTGCACATCCCGCGGAGACTTCACTGCCAGTGCCGGTGCGTCAACAGGAGAGCGCAGAAAAGGCTTTGCCTATAAAACATTACGTGAACAAGCACTGGGGGGAAGAGCGGGAACACCACATCCAAAGAGATTTATACGATGGTTTTTTGGACTCAAGATCAGCTTTGAACAAAACCCAATACTCCACATCCTAATAAAAGGGAAGCAGGAACACTATAAAGATCAAACGTAATCGACTATATAATCCATAGCGTTGCAGACACAGCACACTAATTTGCAGACATCNTCCACGTCAATGCTCTTTACAAGACCCCCCTCTCCCCCAAAACCCTCCTCACGCAACTGTTCTGAAGATGCTGCCGGTTTTACAACATTCCCTATGCCACAAAACTTGCAGATTAGTTATTAGAAAGTTGTGTTACAGAAAAGGAGAAAACAAGCAACGCAGTTTCTCTATTTTTAAAATAAATAAATAGCACCTTTCCTAGCAAAGAATTAAAAACCAACAGTACAGCACCCAGCAAAAGCTCTGGTATTTATTCTAAATATTCACTTTTCAGATCTATTTGGATCTATTTTTAATTCTTCAGGCTTCCAGAGCTTTTGCTGGGTGCTGTGCTGTTGGTTTCTAATTCTTTGCTAGGAAAGGTGCTATTTATTTATTTTAAAAATAGAGAAACTGCGTTGCTTGTTTTCTCCTTNTACACCGAATTTGGAACATGCTACAACAACCACCACCACCACCACCCCTGGCCTCGGCAGCAACAGGGGTGGCTGAAGCCGTCTCCGTGCTGCCGCTCAACAGCGACACATTTTGCATAATATGATAGCGTAGGGCATCGTGTCATTTAAAACAAACCTCTGGGAAGCCACGTTAATGGTCCAAAATTGCTTCCAGAGAGATATCCCACCTTCGTTCACTGCACACTTACTCAAGATCTACTCAGGTCAACGTAGATATTTGCAGCCAAGCCTCCTTTCATGAAAGGAAGTTTCAATTCTGTTGAGTCCCAAACTACACGTTGAGTAGACGGAGGCCAAGCAGCACAAGAGCACGGCTGGAAATACCACGGTGCTAGAACGACAGCCTTGAATTACTTCTACTTGCTTTCAGAGGTGGCAGCAGTGGTATAAAAATAGTTCTTAATTGTATCTAAGATCACGGTTTCTTCTTCCACCTTCATATTCAAGCCTTGCCCGCTCAATCAGGTAAAATTTTTAAAGCAATAATGCAATTCTGAAACTTAAGTCACGTCGGGAATTGCGCTGTCCCTGCAAACAGACAGATGTTTCTCCCAAACCAGTGCGGTGGAGTTCGCGTTGTGTCTGTTTTCTGCCCCTCCTGGTGATCACAGCTCTCCAAGAGCAATTCAGACTCGTGATGGGAACTTATGCCACTTCTGACATGGCAATGAAGGTGGTCTCCACGTGGCCACTGGGAACTGATGGGCACACATGTAGTCTATCATCCCCCACAGAAGGTTTCCCAGCTACAAAACAGGGCGCCCCAGTTACAAGTCCCATCAAAACCACACACAAACCCCATCCCCATGGCACATTTCTGACCTGATGAAGAATAAGTAGCTGCCACCAGCAGCAAGAGCTGAACAAATCAAGTTTGAATTAATGTTGTAGAGGTCTCAAAAAAATAAGACATTGCCACACATGGCACAAAGCACTGTGGCAGGGGGAAAAACCACTAAGATTTGTACCTGGCCCTGCTGAAGTAGAAGGAGAGACACAAGCTGTGGCACCCAGGGCTCCAGGATTACAACAAACAAGCCTTTGGTGATGCTTTGAGCAATTCCATGAGAAAAACCAGGGACCAGGTACCCTGGGAACGGGGCTCGGAGAGAGCCAGCCTGGCTTGTGCTGCCATGGCCACACATGCCAAACACCTCCCAAAAGGAGGAGCCACTTCAACGTGCACATCCCGCGGAGACTTCACTGCCAGTGCCGGTGCGTCAACAGGAGAGCGCAGAAAAGGCTTTGCCTATAAAATGTTACGTGAACAAGCGCTGGGGGGAAGAGCGGGAACACCACATCCAAAGAGATTTATACGATGGTTTTTTGGACTCAAGATCAGCTTTGAACAAAACCCAATACTCCACATCCTAATAAAAGGGAAGCAGGAACACTATAAAGATCAAACGTAATCGACTATATAATCCATAGCGTTGCAGACACAGCACACTAATTTGCAGACATCACAGCAGTAACGATGCTGTTATTATTAAAGCATAAAAACTTCTATCATCACCTACAGGCAACAAATTACAAACAAAATTATAGCTAAACCATAGGCCAAAACCAGAAGTCTTGGGCTAAGTTTAACATTGGACTTATTTATCCAAAAGATATGGGAACTCTCTTCCGCTTCTATAAAGCGGTGCTATGAAACAGCAGTTTCTTTTCAGGCGGAAAAAGGTGAAGATCACAAACTCAGGACAGCCTTAAGTTCCACTCTTGATGAAAACGTAACCTTTTAACTTCTTAAAAACAATTTCAAGAGCCTTTCAGTAAAGCCAATATAATTCAAAACACAAGCCCTTCCTTCCAACACGCTATTATAAGAAACTTTTGCAATTCCTCAGTTTTATTTTTATCTGTTCCCCCTCGTGGCATTACATACGCCCAATCCTCCAAGCATACAGCTGGCAAGGCAAGTGGTTGATTTCAGCCGATGGGAGAATCAGTCGAGGCTGGGATAAGGTGCACATTTGCAGATTTCTCTCGTTAAAATTAAACATCACAAAATTAAAAATTGAGCATCACTGTCAGTCCAGTTAAATGCTGCACCACGTTACCCGTGGAGGATACCGAGTACTTATTGCTAAAGGTTTTTAAGAGAAGGTGGCAAAACGGTATTTAAGTTGAGTTGATCTTGCCCTAGGGCAGAAAAAAATAAACAAGATGACCTCTTTAGGTGCTTTCTAGCAGTAGATTATTCTATCTTCAAAGCACTGTTTGAACATTAGCTCTCTAATAGCTCTAATGCATAACTCTTGTTTTCGTTCGTGTGAGGTACAGCACTTGATTTAAGCCCAAATTGCCTGCAAAGTCAGAGAGAGGGGTAGGGATTAAAGCTTCCAACAGCAGACAACTCCTCAAACCACCCAGTTTGGTTTCAGCAGTTTGGCACGGCTAAATCCACCTTGTCCCCATGCCACCGCCGATCCACGAAGAGCATTGCTGGATCACACACACAGCCCTGCCTCCCGCTCCCCTTTTCTCCACCCCAGTACCTCCAGTGGGAATTCTGCTCCTCCCTTCTCCTGTCCTGGACACGGCGGCTGCGTCTCAGCACACAAGGGTAAGAGCTGTCCCTCCACTACCCACTCAACAGTGAGGGAGCAAGAAACAGAGCTGATCCTGGCTCCTTGGGCCAGAGTAACCACCCTGAGCAGGAACTGACCCGAGAAATCTTCCCGATTCCCAGTTTGTTAGGAAGTTACAGCCCCAATCTTGCAGAAAGCTGCATCAAACCATGACCAAACCAGTACCTTTCACCAGGCACTGGAGCCGGCAACGGCCTCGCAGGGAGGCACGTGGTGGAGAGCGCAACAGGAACGAGGAGCGAGTCACCAAAGCTGCTTGAGCTGCACAGGGGAAGAGAAAATCCTGTAGCACAGACAACAGCAAAGGCGTTTTACTGAACACACACACACGAGCGCTCAGAGAAACCGTGCTGAGTTTCATACCTGAACACAGAAGACAGCGTGACCTGGCAGCGAAAGGCAATTTCTAGCGCAGACAATGGCAGGCTGCAGTCTGGGGCAGGCGACTGTCACTCAGCTTTACTCCTTCAGGAGAAAAAAAACACCAGGGATAATGCCTACTTTTACAGAAGCGTTGAGTTTCTATTTGCAAATGCAGTGAGTAACTGGCAGTGCTGCTGAAAACCCTCTGCCCAGCAGCAGCCTCGTCAGTTGGTGGGCACAGAGACCGAGGATACGCAGAATCACAGAACGATACGGGGTTGGAAGGGACCTCTGGAGATCATCTCCTCCAACCCCCCGCTAAAGCAGGTCCACCCAGAGCAGGTCCCACAGGAATGTGTCCAGGTGGGTTTGAATGTCTCCAGAGACGGAGACTCCACCACCTCTCAGGGCAGGCTCTTCCAGCGCTCTGCCACCCTCACAGTGAAGAAGCTCCTCCTCATGTTCAGATGGAGCTTCTTACATACAAGGTTGCGCCCGTTCCCTCTTGTCCTGTCCCTGGGCACCACTGAAAAAAGACTGGCCCCATTCTCTTGACACCTACCCTTAAAGTATTTGTAGGTGCTGATCAGATCCCTCACGCTGGGCAGGAGTTTGGGCTGGGATCAGAAACCCACCAGAAACCATGCCACAGAATGGAGAAGTGAACCCCCCCACACACACAGAGCTGCACCGAGTCATAAATGAGGCTGCAAATATTAGAGCAGCACAAGATAAAAAGGCACAGGAACAGTTTGTTTTGTTTTGTTTTTTTCTTAAAAAGGTAAAGCAAACAAAATAGTCTGAATTGTTGTTTGTACTGGTTATTTTACCTTCCCTTCTGCTTGAGATGAAAGAGCACAAAGAGTACCTGATATCTGGTGTTTCAACAGTTAAACATTATTAAATAGTGGCTCTCTGCAGTGCCATTTTGGCTGGCGAGCACAAGGGAGTAAGAAGGAGGAAGAAGATTCCCAGACAAATAACAACAAGTGTTCAAGACGACTCGTGCTGCCCCTCCAGCTCCCAAATGAAGCACCCAGCAGACACGGAAAAGCTCTTTCGAGTTAGTCAAGTCACTTCCAAATACAATACTACCAAAACAATACTGCGTATCGTGTATTTCACCTTATAAACTTTAATCCCAACCAATTTAGCATGAAATTGATGATATGTATCACAGCTTTATAAATTGAAAAGGAATTCCAAGCTACAGACCTCAGAATGCATTTCCCAGTCCTGGTACACGGACGTTTTACTCGCTTCCGTTTAACAGCAGCCTTAATGAGGATAACAAGAGAAAAAAAATAATCAATTATACCAAACTCACCTCTGCAAAATGACACGGTCTCAGTCTTCAACAGTTGTTTGCCGGCCCGTTTATGAAACAATAAAACAAGTGAGCAACATTAAGGCACTGTCTCGCTCTCAGAGGCACCTCACCCAGAGTCTTCTGCCATATGGGAATGGAACGTCACCAACACCGAGACATCAGGTAGAATCACAGAATCATCCAGACTAGAAGGGACCTTCAAAGGTCATCCAACCTCCCCGCAGTTGCAGGGACACCCCCAACTAGCCCAGGGCCTCATCGAGCCTCACCTTAACTATCTCCAGGGAAGGAGCCTCAACCACCTCCCTGGGCAACCTGGTCCAA
>VZRU01015262.1:2286-23878 GCA_013398155.1 Pedionomus torquatus
ATGTTTACAGCAAGCTGTGAGAAGATGAACCTTTGGCCCAACATCTAAGGAGGAAGAAGTGCTTGGATTAGCAGGACAAGTATGCAGCGGGAGGAGGAAGTGCTTAAGTCAGCAGGACAAGTATGCAGCAAGAATGCAATAACAAGATACCAGTAACCGCAAGGCAGGAGGTACTGTTTATAGCAAGGACCATTTAGAAGGGGACAGAGGGGCGTGATTGCCTCGTGGACAAAGTGGGGCAACCAATCAGGGAATGCGGGATCGAATGGATGGAAGCTTGAGACAGTATATTAAGAGCAGCTTTCTGATGAATAAACGGAGCTTATGCGAACTTACATCATATCAGTGTTTTCTCCCCTCCACCTGGCCGCGGCATGTCCCTTACATTAATGGCCAGGTTGAGTTCCAGCTGGGCTTTTGCCTGCCTCATTTTTTCTCTGTATAATCTAACATGATCTCTGTACTCCTCCTGAGTCCTTTCTTCCAAAGGTGATAAACCCTCTTTTTTCCCCTAAGTCCCAGGAAGAGCTCTTTGTTCAACCAGGCCAGTCTTTTTTCCCATCCTTTAATCTTGCATCTCATGGGGACAGCCTGCTCCTGGGCCTTGAAGATTTCCTTCTTGAAGAGTGTCTAGCCTTCATGGACCCCTTCGTCCCTCAGTANCCATCCTTTAATCTTGCATCTCATGGGACAGCCTGCTCCTGGGCCTTGAAGATTTCCCTCTTGAAGAGTGTCTAGCCTTCATGGACCCCTTCGTCCCTCAGTATTATCTCCCAGGGAACTCTCCCAATCCAAGTTCTGAACAGGCTAAAGTTTGCCCTCCAGAAGTCCAAGGTGGAGGTTTTGCTATCCCCTTTCGTTGCCTCAGTAAGAATTGAAAACTTGACCATTTCAAGGTCACTCAGCCCAGGACAGCCTCTGACCACCACTTCTTCCACTAGTCCTTTGGTGGTGAAAAATAGGTCTAGCAAGGAGACTCCCCTGGTAGGTTTATCTACCAGTTGTGTCAGGAAGTTATCTTCCATACACTCAAGGTACCTCCTAGCCTGACTGTTCTCAGCTGTGTTATATTTCCAGCAGATGTCTGGTAGGTCAAAATTTCCAACCAGAACAAGGGCTGCTGACTGTGAGACTTCAGCCAGCCTCTTACAGAACATTTCATCTGCCTGCTCATCCTGGTTGTGTGGTCTATAGCAAACTCCCAGCACCATATCTCCCTTGATAACCTTCCCCTTCATCCTTACCCATAAACACTCAACTTTATCATCGCAGGAATCTAGCTCTATACAGTCAAAACACTCCCTAATGTACAGAGCCACATGCCAGCCCCTCCTTCCTTGCCTATTCTTTCTGCAGAGCCTATAGGCACTCACTGCAGCATTCCAACCATGACCGTTCTCCCACTGTTTCTGTGATGGTGACTACATCATAGCTGTCCTGCTGCACAATAGCTTCCAGCTCATGCTGTTTATTGCCCATGCTGTGGGCATTAATGTAGATACACTTGAGCTGGGCTCTTGATTTCACCCACGTCCTTGACCCTTTACCCCCAGGCTCATTACCAATGGGCCTGGTTTTATCCCCATGTTCTTGAAAATTACTGTGGTTGGAGTTGTAAGTATGTCATATTGCCTACAGCCCTTGAAACACAGGTTAGAGTATAGTTATGTAAGCATTGACAACTTATGGCTGCATATATTTATAATTAGATGCATTTAACTTGCTAAAACCTAGGGAAATTATAACTTTTTGAATAGAAAAGTCAACACAGTGAATGTACTTAACATTCAATTCTTTGAGTATTTAATATAACACAGGTTAAAAAAAACAAAAACAAAACAAAACAAAACAAACAAACAAACAAAAAAAATGAAAAAAACCCCAACTCTGGATTACATTATTTACATTATTAACGACAATCTTCATTAACTAGACTTATTTTGGAATTGTGTTTTCAGTACCTGATGCTGCATACCTGGGTTTCTGAAATCCAAGAAAACTGTCGTATGATAGCAGTAAATAGGTGTTCTTATTTATTTTTTCTAATCCTGAAGTTTGTATCAGATGATCTTTTTTATATTTTTTTCAAATATTGAAGAAACACACTCTGTTGCCCATAAGTAACAAAAATGCTCTTGTTCACTTTAACAGGATTTAACACACATCAATTGCTATTTTTAATAGACATTTGTGCAGAACAAGTACTTAATATAATAATCCAGCTAGCATTCATACCACCAATGTTAACAAAGCAATTTTTGTTAAACTGTTGGAACTTGAAGTTTATAAAATAAAACATTTAATAAATATTTCACTGAAAAACCTAATCCTTTAGTTTCCTGCATAACTGCTATGATTCCGACTATCTCGGTGTATGCTGGACAGTAAATGAATTTCTGCTTTCATTTTAAGGTTTGAGCTGTATTATTATTAAAAATTCCAGTTGATGTAACATACAGAATAATATCCCAATGAGACTTTTGCTTAAACAATGACTCCAGGATCTGATCTTCCTTGGATACAATAAAGTATTCATACATTATCAGGAAAAAAGAAAGGGAAGGCAATTCCTACTTCACTGAAAAAAACTACATAATTATCCCCCATCAACAAAAATTTTATCCATGTCCAAGTGATTTATCTTTTACATAAACACATTAAAAAATAAAATCACAAAAATAAATACAGTAAAATTCAGAAAATAGTCAACCAAAGATAAAAGTGATTAGGTCTCATTTTCAAGCCATCCATATTGAAAGAAGTTCCAAAACAGAATGCACTGCAGTGTAGAAGTTTAGTGACTTCAGCTAAAAAAAGAGGACTGAACCAGATGCTGCTCAGTTTATCTTGAATGCAGAAATCCTACAGTCACGTTCTCAAAGGTTTTCCAAATTAATTTTAGGCAGTGACAATTGGCTCAACTTCTATCTAAATAAGCAATGACAAATTTTCTGAAGGTTTTCCTATTCTTTTTAAAGTATAGAATGTGTAGAAGACAAAATGCCTTTTCTTAGTCATATTCTGAAACACCCTTCTATTATTTTGCAGTAAATGATTTTTGTTCTGTTTGTGGTATTTGTGGTATTTGTCTGATATTTTATCTATTTACTTTATGATGAAAACTTGGCCCTGTATGTTCTATACATCAGGCATGTATAATACAGTGGCTTTTGTTAAATACTGTGCAAAACTTGGTTTCAGTTTGATATCCTGTTAAACAAATGGCAGTAATATAGGGCTAATTCTTCTTTCAGCAAAACTAGAAAGGAAAATTATTTATTCATAAGGTATCGCACAGAATTCATTAGCACAGCTGTTACTGCTTGCACAAAGAATTCCAAATGAGCATGATGGGTTATAAATTTAAATTAAAATTGATTAGTAATGCAAATCTTAATGACTGCAGAAGCAGGACTATGTAAAGTCATGACATTGTGTACAGTATTTCTCTCTCATGAGATATTTTAAAAATATCTTTATGGGTAGTGCCAAACTGTATCCGTGGAGGAATATCAGAAATGAGCCAAACTTCACACATATCATTAGTGGCCAAAGAAACCACTTAGTGAACCAACCTGCTAATGTATACTCTATGCCAAGGGAAACAGCCTTGTTTAGCACTCTTTCCAGGACACTTTTGGAATATGTAAATTATGTTACTCTGGCTTCATTTTCATTAGCAGTTCAGCTAATCTCTTGAATGCTGTTAATATATCTACTTAAATGCTTCAGATCTCAAATCATCTGTCCATTTTCAGAAGTGATAAACCTACTGTCAGATAAAGGTAATGTATTATTCTGATAAAAAGTGTTTTGGTAAAATGGATACATATTTTTCAACCTTTATTAGAAGCATGTGGTTTAGCATGTGGTTAGCTTTATAAAAGCATAATCAAAATTCACATATTCAGCTCAATCCCAACTGGAACAATAACTCTTGTCTCTAATTAGAGCATCCTTTGACACACTTATTAATTACACGTTACATTTAAAATCTATTCAGAAATTACAGTAACAAGTACAAAAACCTTAACAGAGAGACTGCAGCTTGAACCCATGATATTCTTTCCTTTCTCTTATTTTTTTTGGAGGCTGTTGTACTTCCCAACAACACAGATACTAAGTTGTACTTGCATGAAGCTATACAATATGTAAGCCTACATTTAACTTTTACTAATTTCTACTAATTTTGACTAACATGCTAATATTCAAGTTCAAGGATATGGATTTAATCCGCCTCAATTATAGGTTTAAGGTCATGTTGCTGCTCAGGAAGGATTTTATTCCATTTCCAAGAATTCTTAGTGGATATTTATGTGTGAGAAACCAAAAGAAAAAAAATAAATCCCCCTTTTTTTTTTATTTGTCTAATTTTATTTTTTAAATCAAATAACAGGGAGGAGTGTCTTGTGCATTTTAATTTGTAGGTCCAGCAAATACCTCTATTGCAGCAGCCCAAGAAAAACCCTAATTAAATACAATTTTATGTAAAGCTGAGAGAGAAGACATTCCTGAAATTATCAAACAGTTATATCTCTAAAAAAAAATAAGCTACCCCTACTGTACCATCTATCTTAAAGGTTTAAAAAACCCTTAGGTTTTTACTGTGAGGACACAGTTACACTTAATTTTGTTTCTAGTTAATGGAATAAGTTTCAAGGAAAACATTCACTGCCAGTTCAAATGAATGAGGCATTATCTTGACCTCGCTGCTCAGTGCAGCAGAATTATTTCTCTTTTGGATATATATTTTTGATGAACAGTACTTATTTAAATGGTAGGCTAGAACTACTTAACATCAGGAAAAGTATCCATGAAATAAATCTGAAACAAAAATTAAAAAAAAAGTATTGTCTTTTTGCAAGGTAGACAGGAATTCTGAGAAACATGGGAAAGCTGGGTGGGATGTATAAAAAGGCAGATGTGATGTGGAACACGCATAAGAAGAGATGAGATAGAGGAGCGGCATATGTGTTGAAAATATGGGGAGGAAAAAAAAAAGTTGAGTCTTATTTACAGTGGCAATAATAGAAATGTTATAAAAGATGAAAATAATTTCTTAGAAAAAAGTAAAGCCTACATGACTATGTAGGTATGTAAAAAAGCTTCTCTAGATCTAGAAAAGGGAGGAAAATATAAGCAGTTTGCAGATTTTGTCACTTGCAAATTATGTGAGTCATCACAGAAGAGTGTTAATAAGAAATCTATACTATATAAGGATGTAATACTTTGTAGATCACTTGTTGTACAGAAAGGAAGGGTAGGACCAGATCTACTTTCCAAGTAGATTCAGTCAGTTATGTAAAATACCTCTAGAACTATTTTTTTCTGATTTTGTACTTCTGAGGCTTCAGGTGTTCAGGACTTTGAGATCACAGAATCTCAAAAAGATATGAAATAATTCTGAAATAAAATCACAGAAATATAAAAATGGAAATAAGTTCAGGTAGATAAAACTCAGTTAATTAAAAAAAAAAACCAAAAACAAAAACAAAACTTTACTGTTTGATATGCAACCATTAGGGCAGAAAGAAATTTAGAGAAAAATATAAATCAGTGAGTTAGAAATTTAATTGATCCCTCCATTGAAAATCATCAACTCATTCAATCATTGTTCACTTTTCTATGAAATTTCTATGAAATTTGTACCTCATTATTTCCTGTTCATCTAATAATATGATGGCTATGTGTGCACCATCTGTTAATCTTCTAGAGAACAACTTTGATATAACCAGTTTCATTGTGAAAATGCTAAATGGGCTGAGCATTGGCTCTTTCACAATCCTTACACCCTGCATTTCAAACAGCAGCTGAATAAGAAGAATGAAGTTCTTCCATCAGTTGAGGTTCTTTTGGTCAGCAGTCTCCTTACCTGGCAATATATACCAGAAGCTGCCTAAAATTTCTGTCTAAAAACTGATTTTATTTCTAGATCACCATTTCCACTCTGCTGATGCCTTGTAATTCTAATTCTAGAGGAGAAAAAAATGTTGGAAGTTGAGAAGTACGGTTTGGCTATAAGTATAGTGTGTGATATCTACACAATATATGACGCACAAAATACCAGGCAGGATTGTTTGCTAATATTATTTACTTATTTTATTAATATCATCTGGATATTCCGGTATCACTGCTTCAGGAGAGGCACTGGACTGGAGTAAGGCTACCTGATCTTTGCTTCATATTATAACTGGTCCAACAAAGAAAACATGACAGGTAATAGTAGTAAGGAACACTCCTCTGAGAGGCACAGAGACATCCATTTTCCACACTGATGCACTGTCTAGGGAAGTGCATTGCTTACTGGGGGCTTGTGGCATGGAAGTCACTGAGAGCCTACCAACCTTTGTGCAGGCCTCAGACTATTATCCGCATCTGTTGTTTCAGGTGGGCACCAGTGATGCATGCAAGGAGCAGCCTGAAAACTATAGAAGATTATAGAGGTCTGGGAGTGGTGGTTGGGAACTCTGGGGCAGAGGATAGTTTTCTCATCAATTCTTCTGGTCAAAGGAAAGGAAGTTGAGAGACCCAGGTGAATCTGGCAAATCAATAAATGGCTACAGTTCTGGTGCCACAGCCAGGCATTTGAGTTCTTGGGACTCACTTTGAGAAACCTGGTTTACTGGGATCTGATAGGGTTCATTTGTCAGAGAAATAGAAAGGTACCCTTGGTCAGGCTTGTCAAGCTTGTGAAGAGGGCTTTAAACTAGAGTTGTTGGGGAAGGGAAAACCACAATCCATCTGACTCAATATGATGCCAATACCATTAGTAGACACCTAGAATGTGGAGAAGGGTTGCAGGTCAGGAGGAGAGTGTCTAGAATGCAGCATATAGGAAAACTAGCCACTCCAGCCAGGAAGCTGGCTTCATTGAGGGCCCAACTTAAATGCTCTGTTCAAATGTGGGTAGTATGGACAATAAATGAGAGGAGTTAGAGACAACCATACACCTACAGGGCTTTGATCTTATTGGCATCACAGAGACGTGGTGGGATGACTGGAATGTTGGAATGGAATGATACAGGCTCTTCAGGAAGGACAGGCAAGGGAAGTTGATGAGGACTTTTACAGTCAGCTCAAAGTAACTTTGCAATCACAGGCACTGGATCTCACAGGGAACTTCAGTCATCCTGACATCTGCTGGGAAGGCTGCACAGCCAGACCTACACAGTCCTGGAGGTTCCTCCAGAGCATTGATAATAAATTCTGTGATTAAAGGGAGAGCAGGGACAATTGCCATTACAGTGGGCGTCTGCTACAGACCACCTGCCCAGGAAGACTGAGTGGATGAGGCCCTCTGTAGGTAGACAGGAGCAGCCTCAGGTTCACCAATGCCAGTCTTCACGGCGGATTAATTCAACATGATATCTGTTGGAGGGACAACATAGCAGGGCATAAACAATTCAGAAGGTTCTTAGAATACATTGATGGTAACTTCCTCTCCAAGTGATAAAGTCAATGAGGACAGATACTCGACCTTGTTTTCACCAACAAGGAGGGGCTGGTGGGGAATGTGAAGATCAAGGGCAACCTTGGCTGCACTGACCGTGAGATGGTGAAGTTCAAGATTGAGGGGTGTGCACAGTAGGCTCGCTATACTGGACTTCAGAACAATAGACTCTGGCCTCTTCAGTGATCTGCTTGGTGGAGTACCTTGGGGTAAAGCCCTTGTGGCAGTATGGTCTCCCTGTTTTCCCCCTCCTTCCCCTCCCCCCCAGCTCCTGCTCAGGCCTTGGCCATCAGAATATCGGATGCGATAAACTGCACCTGGACTTTGGGGGATGGCTGGTAACACAGCCAAAACATCATCTGGAGTGGGGAACTAGATACTTTGTTCCCATGAGAATATGACTATCGGTCTATTCTCTTACTGTATAAATAGTGGACAGCCCAAGAGCCCTTTGAGCTCTCCGGTATGGCAGTGGGCTGCAAGCCAGGATCTCCCCTTTTGTGAGGACACTCACCCTTGAGTTTTAAAGATTCCTTGCTGGAGCAGATTCTCAGCAAGTGACTAATAGCATGCTAAAACTTTGAAATATCAGCGAAGTAATAGAAAGGATCGATTGTACATATTTATGTCCTTTAGACATAAACCATTAACCAAGTCTGGGACTAGGACTGGATCCAGATACACCTAGGTTCCTCTCTGAGAAGGATTTTAGAAAGCAAGGGGGTCCTTTCTGAACCTCGTGACTCAACGAGGGTATCTCCCTGACAGTTTGTCTGACCCTGTTCTTTATGTGGTAAATACAGAAGTGTACCTTGGCATCGACCTTCATAAAATACTGTTGCATTTACTACTAATTTTGTTAAATCTCTCTTTCATCTTAATAAATACTTTATTACTTCTCTCTTACGAGTGAAGTCAATCACTCCACCTGTGACAGCCCTGGAGGGAAGAGTGGCCCAAGAAAGCTGGTGATTTCCTATAACCTCAGAAGACACTGAAACAGGCCACTCAAAGAGGCTGTGGGTGCCCCATCTCTGGAGGCAAGTTCAGGTTGGATTGGACTTTGAGCACCATGTGGAAGCTTTCTGTACCCATAGCAGGGGGTTGGAACTAGATGATCTTTAAGGTCTCTTCCAACTCTAACCATTCTATGATTCAAAGATAATCAGAAAAAAAGAAAACAAGTTTTGGTTTTTGTTTTTTTCTCTTTCTATCTTTTTTTTTTTTTTTTTTAATGTCATAGGACTAGAAAGAACACTGCTTTTATCCAAACTTATTAATCAATTCCACATCAATGAACACAAGCATTAAGCATTGTAGAGTCATTTGAGTAGGATCTATTACAAATACTCATCAATCTATATAAAGAAATAAAATTATGTTTAAGAACAGGATCATCAACATTATAAAGAAAGACATGGCAAGGGAAAATAACTAAGTGCTGCATCACATTAGATCATGTAATAATTTAAAGGGTAGAACTTTGCTGTCAAATGCAGACACCATGCAGAACAAATGTTTTTTAACCAAGGTATTCAGCAGAAGGAAGATAAAATAGCCTGACGTAATATAAAATCAAATTTCAAAGAAAAAAACCAACATATTTTCCCTGTCTTTCAAGAAACACCTTTTTGTTTCTCACTTTCACTGTGAACTTCTTTGAACACCTCGGGCCTTTTCTAAATTGAAAAAAATCTAAGGAATTAAAAATAAAGCTACTTTCTTTAAATTACAAGTTTAAAGATTATATGACCTTGAAGAGTGTTCAGCTCTTCAACTGAAATAAATAATATAGACACTGAACCTCAGAAAAGCAGAATAGTACACAGCAGGATATCTGAATCTTAAAATATACTGCTGCCTCTAAAACTCTGTGAGACAAATATGCACCAATTTGGAGTGAGAAAAAAAAAGTTTTTTAAAAAAAAGAAGAATACATTAATCTTTCTTGCTGAATAAAAGCCTCTTACTGATTATAAAAAACATGTGAAAACTTAAAAATAATCAAATATGTGGTCATCTGAAAATCTTCAAATTTTTCTGGGTGAAATTTCAGAATAGTTCACACTCTGTAATGCAAGATTTTGAGAAGTTACAGTTCTCATTCATAATAAATGTTGTCAAGCAGTATCATTTGGTACCTTGTTATCCCTGGCTTTCATACACTTCAATATTTTTAGTACCTGTGACTGTATCCCTAAATCTAAAGGATGATATCTGAAATTCCTAAGCATACATTTCCATGCTTTAAAGAAGGCATTTGATTAGAAATCCCTATCTTCCTCTTGGCCAGAGAAATTAGATTTAGACTAAACATAGAAAACTACAATTTTTTGATTTGAGCAATTGCCAGTAATGGTCCTGAGTATAATTTTAAACTTAATTTTAAGCCTTAGGACTCAAGAATCTAAGGATTGAGGTGAATCAACACTAATAACCTAGAAAAAATGATGGAAATTAAAATTCTTCTTAACACCCCCCCAAACACTCAATCTCTGTTTTAATGAAGCGCTGACATTTTATGATAAAACAGTATTGAAAATGAAAAGGGAAAGAAAGTGAGAAAGGACATTTTGTCATTTAAGTCTTGAAGGAAAAGATAAACAGCAGTGAAACAGAACTCCACCAAAATATTAGATGGAATACAAATAAGGAAAAAATAACGTTTGGATAAGAAAATTCATTAATGAACACTTAGAGGTTATAAATAGTGAATTATTAGTGACATGATTAGCAACTAATTAATGAAAGAAAACAAACAAACAAACAAACAAGAAAAAAAGAAACCTAAGGAAGTTATTTCATGTAAGGTGTTCCATATCTTGTCCATCATTAGCTACTAAGAAAATAATTGAGTTTGTCTGTTAGTGATGTTTTAAAACAGATAGAGGATATTACAGGAATATTGGAGTACTGGACACATGTGCTTTCCTTTTATATATAATCATAATTGTTATTTACTGATAGAGAATAAAGATGAGTAAATCCTGAGGCACTTGATGCCTATGGCCAGCACCTGAAATAAAAAAATCAGATCCAGGAACCTTAACTAGATTTTGAAGCATTATAAGGTTACATAAATCTTTAACCTTATCTACACTATTTCAAGACAAAATCTACTTCGAATGCAGTGATTATATAGGAAAACAAGGAAAGCTTTCTGTTCTTTTATTTAATATAGAGCAGGACATGTAGAGATTTTAGGTTGACTGATTACACTTACCCCTTTTTAAGGCCTTCACTGTAGTATATTTTTTGTATTAGATGACTTTACTACTTTTTATCCCCTTTGCTACCATCTTTTCAATTACATGTAACTTTATGATCTTTTATACACTTACTCATAGACCTGAAACCACATCCCAGAGATTGCCAGTAGTTCCAATCTGCTCTCAGCTCGGCTAGAAATCTGTCCTTTTTTCTCATGCATTCTACCCTTAAGACCTTGTTGCACTTCAGTGGTAAATTTATGTGTATAATAAATCAACCTGTACTCTTTCCAGCCTATGCCTTTAAACTGTTAATGGAAATTCACAGTTTACCTCATATATTGCATGATGGCCTGTTACAACACCTCAGTATCTCTATTCTTAGGACTGGCTAAGAAACAAAAAAAATCCAAAGTCTTGACATAAGTTTCTATCCACCATTGGGCTGCAAATAAACAAACCTGTGAGAAAGGAAAAGAAAACAAGAATTCCTCTAAAGATGTACAGAAGTGGATAACAAATTTCTCCTGGATGGACAAAGTTTAAGATCCGTATCACCTTATTAAGAGTAGAGACTCAATTGCTGCTTACCCATCTGGTGAGGGCTGTAATGTTCTAGGCTGTAAACATGGTTACTTCCTCTTGTTGGTGTTATTTTCCATATGTTATCAAATATTGCAGCAGAGAAAAAAAAAAAAAAAAGCTGAAAAAGCACGAATCTTTATCTACTGTATAGGGGTATCACCTGGCATAAAAGAAACCTAAACAAACTCATTCTACAAAGAGAGCAGAAAGACATAGATTTGTTCTGAGAGCTCCTGCAGTGTATAAACAATCCCTTATTGTTGTTCTTTTCTCATAGGGTTTATATACAAATATGACAAGAGACTCAATCTTTGACTCAGGAAAGCTCCCACAATGATATTTTTATTAAAACAGCTCTATATTCACGAAAGGATATATTTTCAATAACCTGACATTTTCCAGTATTTTATATAATTCTCAGTCATATCTGTTATATAAATTGTATATAAAATAACATAAGGGTAGTGGGAATATCATCTAACTTTCTATCATCACAATAATGTTGCTTAATTAAATTCTTATCTGAAAATTGCAAACAGAATATCATATGTAGTACAGTAAATACAAAATAATATTTTATTAATATTATTTCACCATCAAAATACTTATTACTCTTCTTACACAATATATGGAAATAATCCTTAATATGCCCAAAAGCAACAGCATTTCAGGTCTTATGAAGAATGATTGCTTTTTCATTTTCATGAATAAGAAGCAAATTGCTAGTTACTTGTACATATATTTACACATACAAAAACAACCCCCCCCAAACAAATAAACAAAAAAACCAAAGGAATTTTATGCAATAATTCAGGTAGATTAAATATACAAAATTCAATCAGAAACAGGTCAAGTAAAATATTACTTATAATATAACTTGTTCATAGGATCCCTATCATCTCCTCTCCGAAAAGTTCTCTTTAACATGCTACAGACTGATTTTTCTGTTCATGTTTATCATTATTGTTGTAAATGAACATGAAATAATAGAAATTACTTTAAAAACATGTATTTATAACAACTACCAAATTCAGCTGCTGTGGCAAAAGTATGCTTATAAGAAAAGGTGAGTGGACTGGATCGGCTAGTTAACTAGAAGGAAATAAAATCTTTCTGTTAATGAGTTACCTGTCTTGAAGATTCAGTTGCTTCAATTATGACATCAAAAATAGATCTTAAATAAGAAAAGCCCATTAATAGCCTAGATGTTTTGAAGAGTGATCTTTTCACAGAATGTATAAAAGTCTACTTTCTTTTCCCCCCATTTTTTAATCATTAGTCCATCATTTTGTAGAATGCGTGACATGCTTGTTTTTGTAAGATCCTTGTTATGGCTGCTCTCAGTAATCATACTAATATTCTACCTTATATATTCTGCAAACACTGGTAAATCAAGCCATAAAGCTAACCCTGTCTGTTCAGATGAGAATTAGTCCTCTGCATCTTCACAGTCACACTTATGAGCATAGACAATGTCCTTCTGTGTTGATAAAATGATAGTTGAGATAAAATGATAAAATCTGCAGCACTCAATCAGAAGTGACCATCACCCAAAAATGGAGAACCTACAATGTCATTGATGAGAATTAATCAGAAAACAATTTGTTCTTTTTCCTTTTTTTTTTTTCCTCACTTGAAAGCATGTGCAATGAATTCTGAGTCACAGCTGACTCATGTTCTCTCTGGAAACAAATTCATTGGTAAATAAAAAGAGAGGATACGGCACGTGTAGACAAAACCAGAACTTTTTTTTCTGAGCTCATCCTAAGATGCGAAATGTGGCAAATGATCCAAGCTGGATAATACACATTTTCTTCTTATGATATTTTCTGTCAGCCCACTGAGTGAGTTACATGGACTTAATGGACTATTGTTGTTCTGGTTGTCAGTTTTCAAGTTTTTCTCTGCCTCTAATACATCTGATGGTTTCACCATTCTGCTACGTGACATGTTGACTACCAACTCTCTTCAAATGATCTTATGAGACAATCTGAGTATTTATTCCTTTTTTTTTTTTTTTTTTTTTTTTGAGGATTAAGTTTTTGTAATATCCCTGATGAGTCCTAGTATTAATAGAGAAATTTTTGAACTGGAAAAATAACAGTATTTGGCAAATTGTCCAAACAATTCCAGGTCCAGAAATAAGATAGAATTATTGGTAAGAAAACATTTTTAATCATGGGAATAGTTCAGCATTTAGAGTTATTTAAGTTCTCTGTTAGCATAGTTTAATAAGGCAAACTGTTGGGATCGGAACATGAACTGACCTGTAATTAAACTGCTAATGAAATAGTACAACGAACAGAAATGCGTCCAGCTAATTTAAAATGTTTGAAAGCAAATATAAGTGCTCTAGGCTTTGCTACAGTAAATTTAATCTAATTTTGTTCAGAGTGATAGTGCCCACTACATCTTTCAGACATCTTATGAGGAAGTAAAAACATACCAGAAAACACATCCTATAACTTGTGTGAAAGATGTGCAAAAATTTGAAAGAAGAAAACAAAGGTTAAAAAAATATGATTACTCATTTCTGGATGTCTCATGAAATCCTTAGAAAAGGGAAAAGGTTCAGAAAAGGTTCCAGCCATCAGATCAGGATGAAAAGCTATGCTTGACTTTGGGCAAATTGAGAGAGATTTCTCTTTTATTTTCAAGAGTCCGTTTTACAAACCTGTTCATGTATATGTCAAGTGTTCTCAAGTCTCCTGTGCACTGAAAAAGGCAGAGACAGAGAAGAAACTTGTATGTATGCAGATAACAACTCTCAGATATGATTCTTGGGCATCATTTCGTTCAGCAGCAAAGAACAGAGGGAATACAGAGAAAAAAAAATTAAGAACAAGCAATATATTCTAGATATGCCAGTTAAATATATATAACCATATATTCTGTGGTGTTGTCCTGTAAATTTAATGAAAAAATTTACTTACAGTTATGATTGAAGTGAACTGTAATATTAAAACTGACAGAAGAGAGAATAATATGCAAGTAATTGAGTTATATATATTTTCAACCAAAAGTATGCAATAAAAAATTTTACTTCCTAGCTTCATGCTACAGATGTTAGTCTTTTACATTGACCAGTATTTCCATACCAATTATGAACACTACAGTTATCTGTATATTGCATATTGTTTGTTTTTCCTTTAATTCAGTTGTGTTATGTTAAGACCGAAAGAGCCTTGCCAGATCTATAGTATGTTAGATATATTTAATTCTATCCAACACATCACCAATCACTTTCTACTTAGAGCTTTTCATACTTGAGTACGTATTTAACAGCAGCTTTACTACACATATAATTTCACCTCTATTTATATAACAGATAAAAGAGTGATCTATCTCTCTCATGTGACACTCAGAGAGTAACCTGAAGAAAGGTTTCTGGGTGTCCGTGATGAACCAGCAATGACCTTCTTAACCTCTACAATCCAGTCAGATGTTTAGTTCTCTCCTTCCCCAAGCCATATGATGAAAATACAGTACCTCTTATTATAGCTGTGACTTTGCTTAAGTACAAAATATACTTGTCACAGGTGATACTGAAACTGTGAAAATGAGATCCTGTAGGCATATAAAAAGCAGGTACACACACATCATACCATTCCTGGCGGAGGCCTTTGGTGCAGATAACCCTATATACTGTTCATATGCACTCTTGCTTTAGCAATATCCTGTGGAGCTTCTCCTGACTCTTACTTTTCACATGGCTAGAGTTATTTAGCTTCAAGAACATACAGACATGATTCTTGTAATTTTGGAAATTTTATGTCTATTCAAAGGTCTTGGAATTTTTTAGGCTGAAGTATTTATAAAAAGAATGTGTCTTTACTATGTGATAAAATAGATGGGTTTATGGGATATATATAATTGGATGTAGGCTTTTTTAGCAGGTTAGTGGAATAATTTATACTTTTAACTTTGGTAGTAGGCAATAAACTTTTACAAAATGTAATGCAATATTTAGCTAACTTATTTAAATGTTAATCCACATAATTTTAAAGGCCTATCTGTAACCATTGCATTGAAAGTTACACCAAGTATTAATTTGTTTTAAAATAAGTGCTTAGTTAAACTTTTTTTTTTTTTAATTAGTAATTTTAAATGAGTATATAATATTATGTTTAAAAATTCTAACAGAAATAATGGTTATTTAATGTCTCCAGTCTTCTTCAACTGATACTAACTATATGACTAATTCACAGGCTAAATTCCTGTGGATAGAGAAATGTGAGTGTTAACTGTTGTGAAGACAGACAAAATCTTTACAACTTTTGTGTCATAGAATCATGGAATAGTTTGGATCTTTAAAGTCATCTAATCCAACCACAGTGCAATGACATGGGACATCTTCAACTAAACCAAATTGCTCAGAGTCCCATACAACTTCATCTTGAGTGTTTCCATGGATGGCAAGTCTGCCACCTCTCTGGGCAACCCGTTCCAGTGTTTCACCATCCTCATTGTAAAAGTTTTCATCCTTTTATCTAGCCTGAATCTACCCTCTTTTGGTTTAAAGCCATTACTCCTTTTTCTGTCACAACAGGCCCCATCTTTCTTATAAGGTCCCTTTTTAAATATTGAAAGGCTGCAACCAGGTCTCCTAGGAACATTTTATTCTCCAAGATGAACAACCCCATCTCTCTCAACCTTTCTTCATCAGAGAGGTGCTCCAGTCCTCTGATCATTTTTGTGGCCCTTCTCTGGAGAGTCCAACAGGTCCATATCTTTACTGTTCTGAGAACCCCAGAGCTGGATGCGCTACTGCAGCTGGAGTCTCAGGAGAGCAGAGTACAGGGGCAGAACTTCCCTTGACCTGCTGGCCACACTCCTTTTGATGCAGCACAGGATACAGTTGCCCTTCTGGGCTGTGAGCTCACAGTGTTGTCTCCTGTCCAGCTGTTCATCCACCGAAACCCTCAAGTCCTTCTCTCTTGTTAGTGCTGCTCTCAATCCGTTACATCAGCATGTATTGACACCTGCCCAAGCCCAGGTGCAGGACCTTGAAATGTGTGTCAGTTACAATATATAATTAGAAATTTTAATATTAAAAAAATAAATTGGCCAGTTAAGGAAGGTTATTCCTAAGAGTTTATCGGGTTTGAAACTATCTGGTGTACTGAGCCTGAAGTAATTAAAAAAAACAAGGCTAGGTGAGTAGAAGTGAATATTTCTAGGACAGTGTTTTAGGAGGTACAATTACATTTGAAAATGTACTGCAAAATTGGATCACTACAAATTTAGGGTGAAAATTTCAGTTCTTCTGGGACTGCAGTTTATTTCTTGAATTCTTGCTTTATTAAAGTCCCACATTTAAAATAAGAAATATATATTATAAAATGTATATTTCCATCAATAGTAAAGCCAGCTAACTATAACATATTATATCCTTGGAAGGAATATTTTCAATTAACATATTCAGTGATATAGCAGCTTGTAATAAAGGTTTTCTTGAAATATTTTTAATTCTCCTGCACAGCTCACAAAACCTAAGTTTTGATTAAGGTGCTCAAAGGACAAAAATTACTATATTATTATAGACTTCTCAAGGTACTATTAATTTTACACTAAGTAAGAATTTTCCCTTTGAAAAAGTTTTCTGTGACATTTGAATTGTTATGCCCCTTGAAAGTCCTCAGTACTTTCATGTTTGTATTGATGGTTTCAGTTCCTAAAGGAGATGCTCACGATTTGTTTTGCAATTAATCATGTTCTGTTACAACAATATCTGCATTAAATTAATGGCATTTCTTATATAAATCATAGCATGTAAATACCTTTTGAACTACTACAACTGCAAAATGGAATTATACTATTGATTTTTCACTCTGACAGGTTAGTAGGACACGTTCAAATAAGCTCTAATTGAAGCCAAGAATAGGATGAATCTATTCAAGCATCAAGAACAGAGCAAAATACTGATTTAGTAGAACAGCAAATTAACAAGCTAGGGGACCTGTCTGCAAATCGCATTTCATATAAGATTAATTTCTGGTTCTCCAGAATGGATTGAAACATGCAATTACAATAATTAGCAGCAATTTTGCCCCCTACCAGAATTCAAGAATGGGAAAGTTACTTTATTAAATGATTGCTCCCAAGAGTATCTGTAAAAATAAATTCAAAGAGAAGGAAGTATATAAAGAAGATGCTCACTGCAGAAATTCTGGATTCTCTGCCACTTGACTGACAGCACATATAAATGGTATCTGCCCATGCCATTTCAGGGCATTAATTACAAATCACTGCTGCTCTTAAAATTTGTAAAGCAGACAGGGTGAAGTAAACGAAAGAAGAGCAGGTCACCTTCTTTGTTATTGATTAGCCACATACCTCTACCACTACATTTAATGTTCAAAATGTTTTATAGGTATGAATTATTTAAACAGATAGCCTAACGATAATCAATATAGGCAACTTGGCTGCAATTCTCCAAACATAAAGGAATTACACAAAACCTGTGTTGTGCTTTCTCTATTTGCTGGCAAGGAAGAACAGCGAATTAAGAAAAGAGTACAATATTATAACAAAGGCTGAAGAGATGGAAAGCAAGTCTGAGAGATGTTAAAAATATAATTGGAGAAGAAAATATCTACATCTCATATAAAGTATTCTAATAATAAGATGACATAAATTCCTAACTCTCTTTCAGCATTTTAGGTGAGAATGTATCATAAATTACTGCAGTTAACAAGAATAATGGCAATTAGCAACAGTACCCCAAAGTAGCTACCTTTCACACTTACAGAGAATTTTTATGTCCAAAGCATAGTATGTAATTAAAATGCTAAATCAATGAATCATGGAATGACTCAGCTTCAGTTCACAAGCTTCTGAGTTTAGGAAGATTTTCAAAAATATTTCCATGTCACACAAGTCTCCTGCAAACTTAAGTCATGCTTCTTAAAGGCCATTATCTAAGGATACAATCAAAAGTAAAAATACCAAATAATACAATGCTGTTTCTCTGTACACAAAAGTCTAGATCATTGCATGGCAAGTTGTGTTAACATTAATCATCATTTTTTACCTTTTAGTTGTGGGGAAAAAAATATTATTTGAATAAATGTCACTGAAGGAAAAATGTCCAAATGATTCATAAGTGATTAAGTATCTCCCACTGATCCACATTATATATATACCAACAACATATATAACAATTATTTATCTGAAATAGATGGAAGTAGAATTTCTGATTTTTTTTTGTCCATTTTGCCCAGAGGTTGAAGGTAACATTAAGGGCCTTTTATTTTATGCTTTTTACAAGGAAAAAGTACCACCACAAAATAATCTGTATGACTTCAGTCCTTGCTTGCCCATTACAGAAATAGTAATCAAAAACTATGTTAATTTTTATATATATATTTACCTTGAATAAAGTAGGCTATGTGACATTTATACCTGCACCGTTACACAGTATGTACATATGGCAACCTAATGTGGATTCAGTACTTCAAATAGTCAAGTAACTGAATTTTTAATTTACACCAGAGAAATTAATTTTTAGTGCAAAAGAACAACGTAATTCCTGCTGAGAGGAGTGTCTCATTAGTATGATTGCTGTGGAATATGATTAACAAATTTTGGGAGAAAAGAGATGTCTTGTTACTCTTTCATCACCATATACTAGAGTGTAAAGACTATTGAAATATTCTTTATTTGATGTGAGATTTTCTTTTTCTTACCTTTCCTATAAGCAAATTTACTAACTTGTTCATTTAATTACTTAATAACTGATTAAGAATAAGACAAGCATGTAAAATTGAGATGGTAACTCTACTCACTACTATACAGTTCATCTATGTACATTTATGCATTTTTGTCTCCTGTTAGCCAACTAGACTCCTTGTACAATAACTGTATCCTGTGCTGCTCCACATTTTGCAAAGTTATTTGAAGACTGCATACTCACCTTACTCTCTTCTTTTTTACTTAACTAGGAAAGAAACCATGGTAGTGTGTTTCAGATTTAAATAAATTTAGCAAATACTTTTAGGCAGGTGAATGTCACGTATCACGTATTTGCCACAGGTATCCTTGCTCTCTTGGATCAAGAGAAAACACAAGAAATATGAGAAAACTAAATAGTGCTTCATAGCTTTTTTCTGTACGTTGTTGCTCTGATCCAATTTAAGCAGGAGGGGAAAGTATTCTTAGAAATAAAATAAGGCCAGGTGTTGAAAAAAAAATACGCAAAGTGTTTGGCAAATATTAATTCATTTTAGTTTACATTCACATTAGTCAAAATAATTATGAAGTCCCTAAACCTAATTGCAGCAGATACTTCAGAAAACAAAATGCCAAGGCACGGAGCATACCTAGCGAACACCACATAAGTGCTTTTGAAATAAATATTCAAGAAGAAGCAAGAACTAACTAGCCGTGTTTACACTTGCCTGAACAAAAGAACAACTGGAAAACAATGATGCAAGATACACCTTAAACATTTCTAGTTCTTTCCATATCAGAAATCAAAACAAACAGAGACTTGGTACATGAAGTTAGTCAAGCTCTAAAAGAGGTTGCTACTAACAGAATTAAAACCCTGTCTTGCACCTTTATGCACAAGGGGAGGGTCTTAAAAAAGTAGGAGCTGATTAGCTCCATGTGAAATCTTGGTGACCCATCTGCTAAACAGCTCTTCATGCCCTTAAAAGAATCACTTTAGCAAATAATGTTATTAAGTTGTGCTAGTTTAAAAATAAATTTTGCTACCAACCTGAGTGTCCCCATATGAAGATTATCACATATACAAACCAAATGAAAACACATAGTTTCAAGATCCAATTCAAGAAATGTGAGAATGCAAAGTTACTAGTCCTCAAAAGGCTGATACTTGAGGGATGGCCGGAGGGAAAGAAAGAAGCCTCATGTTTAATTCATCATTACTGATCTGTTTGTGATTAACTGATGGTTGCTGTCAGTTATGAAGGGAAAGAAAAATAGTGATTTCCAGCAGCATGAGGAAAGAAAAAAGCTTTGTAACTTTCATGAAGGACATTTGAGTATTGAATAATTTTAATATATATATTCTTTAAAAGTGAAGGACTTTTCTTTCACAGAGTCAGAGCAAATAAAAAGATTGATGGTATGATTTGAGAGTATTCAGATAGTCAAGTGTATTGACTGAAATAGTAGAGAGAACGACTATATTCTCAGCAAGCATTAGAAAACCTTCGCTGACTATTTTTGTATCTTAGAAAACAAAACAATATTTAGGACTTGATGGGATGCTCTTTTATATAGTGTTAAGGGAAAATTGTTGTTTGCAGGAGCAAGAAATTGTAATACAACACACCCTTATAGTACCTCTGAGCTTTTACTGGATGGGATTAAAGTGAAGAGCCACCATTATGGATTCAGCTTAGTGATCAAACCAAACAGCCTCCTCCTGGTGAGGTAGTCATTGTTGCTGGAACTATTCTGACAAAAATAGACAAAATGGTATATGAAGTCACCTCAGACCCCTCAGGGATACAGTGCCATCCAGAGGCACCTTGACAAGCTTGAGAAGTAGGTCAATGTGAAGTTCACGAGGCTCAATAGGGCCACGTGCAGGGTCCTGCACCTGGGTGGTGGCAATCCCCAGTATCAATACAGGCTAGGGGATGAACAGATTGAGAGCAGTGCTGACAAGAGAGAAGGAGTTGGGGGTTCTGGTGGACAAACAGCTGGACATGAGCCAACACTGTGAGCTCACAGCCCAGAAGGGCAACTGTATCCTGTGCTGCAACAAAAGGAGTGTGGCCAGCAGGTCAAGGGAGGTTCTGCCCTTCTACTCCACTCTTGTGAGAACCCATCTGGTGTACTGAGGTTCTCAGAACAGTAAAGATACAGACTTGTTGGATCTTCCAGAGGAGGGCTGGATCACCTCTCTGATGAAAAAAGGTTGAGAGAGATGGGGTTGCTTGTCTTGGAGAAGAGAAGGCTTCTAGGAGACCTTATTGCAGCCTTTCAGTATTTAAAAAGGGACCTTATAATAAAGATGGGGACAAACTTTTAGTAAGGTCTATTGCAATAGGACAAGGGGTAATGGATTTAAACTAAAGAAGATAGATNGAAAAAAGGTTGAGAGAGATGGGGTTGCTTGTCTTGGAGAAGAGAAGGCTTCTAGGAGACCTTATTGCAGCCTTTCAGTATTTAAAAAGGGACCTTATAATAAAGATGGGGACAAACTTTTAGTAAGGTCTATTGCAATAGGACAAGGGGTAATGGATTTAAACTAAAGAAGATAGATTGAAATTAGATATTAAAGTTCCCTTCCAACCCTAACTATTCTATTCTATTCTATTCTATTCTATTCTATTCTATTCTATTCTATTCTATTCTATTCTATTCTATTCTA
>VZRU01015262.1:23951-45181 GCA_013398155.1 Pedionomus torquatus
TCTATTCTACATCACCACCACAGAGATCTGCAGTTCTTTGGGAAAATAGTTAATTTTTATTCTATTATTTTTTCTTAGTAATGGACACAGTTTAGATCAGGACTTTAAAGAATGTTACAGAAACTATCTGTAAGAAGCTGTTCATTTAATTGCAGATGTTCAAAAGAGCTTTAGCTCTAATTAATCTAATTAATCTTCCAGGGCACGTCATCCATTTCATTTCACATAATTACTTTTACATCTCTGAATAATCTAAATACTGCAGATGAAACAGTAGACCCAGTAAATTCCATCATGAGTTTTGGAATCAACATCAATAAATTATATTTACAGTATTACAAGAAAAAGACTGATCATTCTTGCCAAACATTCTTCTATTTACAAAGTTAGATACTAGCTCCACTCTTATGAAATGACAGATATTCAGGGTTAAGAATAATGTTTTTTTCCATTATGTATTCATCAACAAATCACCCTTAATTGGCCTTGAATTATCTTTACCCCCCAATTTCTAATAGCTCAGAAATTATTAATTTCAAATATTTTTCTTTCGTCCTTTGTAGAACTTTAACAATTAGGTCCAGTTGGCCAGAAATTCCCCATGAAAGCACAGATATTAAATAAACCACTATTTACTACATACATTTTTCTGTAGAAAAGAAAATGTTTTCAGTTTCCTAGAGCAATTATTTTAAGTTCAAATTGACTTGTTTTCTGTTCTAGATCCTCAGATTTACTATTTCTTTGTGTAGCTGCTCTTTGAACTTCTGTTAAATGTGTGTAAGTCCCTGATCTTAGTAGGGGGAAGAAAAGGCATAATGATGATACTTTTATAATTTTCACTTTCTGTTGCAAATATTGCCAGAAAACATTAGAGGGGGTGGTTCTAAGTCACATCAAGGTTGCTTAACTGAAGCTAATTAAGAGTATCAATTCTACAATCAAGACACACTATTTTTCTGTTGTTCGCTATTTAGAAAAAGCCTCTCTAGGAAAATAAAACAAAAGAAAAAGCTAAAACTTAAACAGTTATTTTACAAAGCAGTTAAAATCAGGTTTTAGCAGATTTATTTAATTACAAAATAACCTGATTTTCAGCAATGTAAAGCACTTAGCTACTCTCACTGAAGAGCTTTATATTTCTTGGTTTATGAGGAGTCTTTCCTTCCAAAGACTGTCCCTTCATCTTTATAATGGATTTTAAAATCCAGCATACAAGCTCTGTTATGAAACGAAAGTCATTTCACCAAAATTGCATTTGGTAGATCACTCAGATTCTGGAATTGCACATACACAAACTATGTTGTGCCTTTAACATTCCAAAATACAAAAGAATACTCCATTACAAAACCCATGATCAAGACACTGAAACTGATTTCTTAACTGAATTATTTTCAAAAGATACCTAGAATATGGTATATATATATATATATATATATACCCACTTATAAATATTTGTAGCACTTTCCTCAAAAAACAGAGTAAAATACAGTCTTACTTGACAGAACTGATGGACACTGTAGTCCGTTCTGACATTGAACAAATATAAATAGTTTAATAGCAGTACTTTTGGAGTGCATTTTCAAGAACAATATGATATATTAGCTTCTGGTATAAACACAGGAAGACAAAAGAGAAAGTGCACTTTGACATTATCCCCCCACTGTCCTGACTTTATCCCCCTTCAATGATACTTATTTTGTTAGTTTGGTTTAGGAGAACTACAGGTAGCTTTTCAGTATTCTGACTTCTTTTTTATTCCAGATTCCAATTTTAGCCTTTAACCACAACAGCAAATCAGTTGAAATATTTAATGTTTGAAAACCAGCTGAACTAGACTTTTAACAAGCAAAAATAAAAATTAAAACTTAATGAATTGTTTATTGTAGCATGGCTCTATTGCAGCAGTAATATGAGAGAAGAGGGAAGCCCTGCCAGAGTCCTAGCTTTTCTTACTGTTCCTTGTCAGTTTGTGATTTTGATCTGTGACAAGCAGTTATTATGTGAAATGAAGATGCATTAAAGGTAAAAAGGAGGATTCCACTGCTGGGTACAGAATGTTTTGGAGAAAGTGATTGGGGTTTTTTCCTTAAGGGCTCTTTCTCTCAAGCACTTCCTTGCAGTTTTCTTGCAAGAAAAGCCTTCCATTTAGAAGGTAAAATTTCATCTTCCCATATTATTTCAGCTGTCAACATATGTCTTCAATGTCAATTTGAACAGAAAATAAAACAGGTGTGTCAATTTTAGAGTATTCTTATAAAGACCTGCTTGGTGGTTTGGTTGGGATTTTAAAAAAAATAAATTATTTAAGTGTGTTCCTCCTAAACTGTGTATTAAACTAACTTAAATAATCCTATATCTGACAATACATACAGTAATACATGACTGCCCATTAGACAAAAAAGAAACAACATGGTAAACCAAACCCAAAGTTTCATAAGAAAATAATGCAAACAAAGAAACAATTAAATAAAAACATAAGGTTGGCAGAGTTTCTACAAAATGATAACACACACAGAGCATAATTTGTATAGACATTGGCAAGCTCTTATGGAACAGAATGAAAGAAATGGTAGGGCTTATTTTATAGAAAAAGGTTCAAAATCACTGAAAGATTTCTGCCTATCCTTCCATGTACTGGAGTGCAGCATGCAGCTGAATGCAGTGCAACTTCAGCTGTGGGAAGGAAAAGAGCACAACAAGGAACAAGCAGAAAATGGCAAATTCAGTTAGATCCCAGATGCTCTCAGAGAGTCCCAGGCTGAAGAACCAAAGAACAGTTGGTTGAGGTAGACGATGAGAGGCCAGAAGGACCAAACTGTCTGAACTGGAGAGCCAGAGCATGATTTGTCAATATGATGCTGGTACAGATAGATAGAAACCTTTGCTCTCAGAACTGATATTTCCTCATCTCCCCTCTTGGGCTAAATAAGTCATGGTTCCCACAGGATTTTTCTGCAGAATCCATACTGAACAAGCATGCTTTCCAGCAAAGTGCATTAATGTTTTCACAGGACAATTTTGGGGCGGGGAAGGAGCTTCACTTATGTAAGTGGGGTTATCTACACACATCAGAAAGTGTCAAGATGCCCTTTTGAGGCATCTCAACCAACTGCTAAGTCTGAAATATTTTGCCCTGTCATCACTAGGATCTGCTTTTGTACTCTGTTTCACATTAGCTTGCCAGGCTGTGAAGCCATGACACGCTGCTCCTGTACCTGGCACAAACAAAGCTCAGTTACAGATTAGCACTTTCTTGCTACAAGACCTGAACTTCCACTCAGGAGTTATGAGTAGACTTTAGGAGAAACAGAATTCTGACTTTAAAAACATATTGCACTGTAAACCTGTGGTCTGTAGTCTCAGTTAATTAAAAAATATATAATTGTCATACAGACTGCTTGCTCTTATATAATTTAGGCACTAAATAAGCACCATTTGTTTTATGAAAGAAAATTTCGTATTTTTCTCAAGTTGAGAAATACAACCCCAATAGGTCTGTACTTTATACTGATGCAAACACCAACTGTACATCATACTTGTTACAGAAGTAGTTATTAATAATGAATACATGAAAGGGTAAAAAATAAGAGATGTGTGGGAGAAATGGTATCTTACACACAACTGTGAATTAACTAAGATTTAGAGTAATATGTTTTCCCATGCAAATTCTACTGCTATTTTCTATTAATTAATGTAATTGATAACAGTTATAAAGATATCTGGCATTTTAATCATGCAGATATGTCTTTTGCTGTCAGAAGAGAAAATTAAAACAGCTAGAAGTCTTTTATTTGCAGAGTTAGCTGGAGAGGAAATTAAAATAGAGTTGGTAATAATGGAATGATATGTTCGATTTAAGAGATCACAGATGTGGGTCATGGGGGTAAGACAACACAGAGAAGGATCATAACATTCTTAAAAATTTATTTCTTTCTAGACATATTATAAGCAAGTGGAAACTCATACTGATGGGCTTGGTAGTTCATAATGCTGTAATTCATAGAAAGATTTCCAAAACCCTGAATGAAGAGTAAAACTAACAGTGTTCGACCTGAACAACCACTGAAAGTTACAATTTGCATGGAGATTGTTTTTCATTCAACTGCATAGATATGGATTCCACTTTTTAAAGGAATTTACTTTGATGGTATGTAGTTAAGATATCAAGTACTTCAATGAAAATATGAACTCTTTAAAAGAGTTCATTGGGATCTGGACTACAGAAAGAACTCAAGTAGCTCTCACCACTAGAGGAAAGTGAAAATTTCACATCGAGAAAACCTGGACTGGATAATTGCTTCTGACCATTAATATAACCTAAAAGTACAAAATAATTTTTTCTCTGTTGAAAAGAGAGATGCCTTTAACACATCTGTCTTTTTGGAGAAATCAAAGAAACATTGAAAAATTGAAAAAAATAAGCACTCAAAGCAAGGCATTGAAAATCCCGGGTTTCTGTAATACATATGCTTAGCTCTTTTGGGTATCTCTGGTGTGAAGAAAGAAAAAGGCCAAATATTTCTTGATACCTTGCCTTTATTTTATGATGTAGATGGAACTGAAGCCCTCTTGCTGTTTGTGGGTGTTTTCCTGTTGATAAGTAGATGAAATAGGAAAAGGACTAATTATAGAATCATAGAATGGATAGAGTTGGAAGAGACCTTAAAGATCACCAAGATCCAATTCTATTCTTGTGGGATATATTGCCAGTAAATTCCTTTCTTTCTGAGGAAATCTGCCCTTAATCAACTCATCATCTGCATTGACTGTCATTTTTCAATTAAATAAACCAGAAATCCCTAGAATGAGGTGTATTTCAGAAAGCTACTGGGACTAATGGTTCAGTCACCTGGTTCAAGTGCCAGGCTGCAGAATTTTCAGTTGTTGTGTAATATCAGAGGGTGATAACAACTAGAGATCCCCAAGTGAAGTTTTATTGTGCAGGTGAAAAATTTTGAAAGCCAAAGGGGTCGTGATGTTTGAATCAAAGCTGAAAGCACATACAGCCTTTTCTGAGGAGATCCTGTGCTCCCTGGGAGTGTTCTGGATCAAAACCAGTGATAAGTATTACTGTGTGGTTTCAGACCAACAGAAGACTAGCCAACTTTTTTAGAAAAACATCTGGTAATAGTCAGTTAAAAGAAAAAATGTGGTGATCAGTGAGCATCACACACCTTATGCAAAATCCAAACTGATAAGGTGTTTTATAAGATGTAAAATATATGATAGGAAGATAATATTTTCTTTTTTTTTTTTTCCTCATAGTTTAAGAGGTCACAGATATAAGTCACAGAAGAATGCACAAATATCTTGCCAAACAGAATGTCTTTTTTGTTCATCTAGACATACTGTGAAACTGAACCCTGTAGCTCTCTGAAATAAGAATTTCTGAAATTCTTATTTCTCTCTATGAATCACGAATGATAGTGCTATGTTACCAAGAACAAAGGCAGTGTTATTCAGTAATGCATAGTACTCTCAGTACAAGCTGAGAAACCAAACACTTGAGATTCATTTGTCAGGTCAGCTTTCTTAACTGAGGAATTCATATGTATGTCCTCTTGTAAAGCATTTGCATGTATTTGTCTTAAATATAATCTTTAACTTTGTTGGAAAGAGTTGACTACCCATTTATTAGAATAATGCATACTGAGTCTCTGCCACTTTGTTACCTTGGGAGCTTGGGAGATGGAAAGTTGCTGTTTATATTTTTTCAGCATTTTGGGTTTAAATTCACTCCAGAAAGATGTCTCTGCTACCAAGGAAGCAGAAAAAATATCAGCAACAACTTTCTGTCTCCCTGCATACAAGAGACTAAGTAGCTACTTACTACCTTTGAAAATGCAGAATACTCAGCCACCCCCACACAATATTGATGCTGGACAATAATATTTGAAAACTTAATTCTGGTCCCATACTATCAAGCTGACAGTGAGATTTGCTGACTGTTAAGGGCTGGGTTTTTTCTTTGAAAGATATATATAGATCTTTGTTGCTTATTGTGCTGAGAGTCAACATTTATTATGACTCAATATTACTATGTTGAAGTAATAAAAGGGGAGGCTGTGGTATAATTGTTATTTTTATCACTGAAACTTGAAATGGGAAGTGAAATCAGGTAATATAACAGATATCTGATTTCAATTTAAAAAACATGTTCAAAGTTTTGAAGAAATCAGACAGAAATAAAAGCCATTTTCAGGCTTCTACAACTTACAAAAACTTATAAAAAATATAACACATACAGAGAGAAACACACACACACAAAAACTCCATGAAGGTTAGAAAACATTGCAGACTACCACTGTCTTTAATCTGCTACTGATATTTATTCCTGGTAAATTAAAAAAAGAAATCATAAAACTCTATAGAAACACATTGAATGTGCTTTGTTAATATTAACAATCACTACCATTGTTATCATATAAGCAAGAATCTCAGTTTAGGTGAATCCTTTTGGAAATATTACTTAGGAACAGTATTTCACTTGAAATGGTGATGTTCATTTGAGGCTTGGTGCTGAATCAGTTTTGAATAAATGTTATATCTCTCTGTGTGTGCACAAATGTATGAAAAATTTCTTTTTTTTTTTTTCAATTTAGAATCCAGCAAATCAATGACAATACAAGAATTAAGATGTCTGAGATTAACATACCTTTTAAAAAAGCAGGTCTTTTCAATCTCAGAATTTATAGAAAATCAGATTGAAATGTAAAAAGCAAAATGAGAATGCCAACACCCAGCAGAGTTATAATCTGACTTAATTTCATGTCTCAATGTACAGAGGGAAAAGATACAATGAGAAAACTGCTGTAGAGGAAAGGTAAAGAGAAATTTACAGAAAAGTTATTTTCATGTAATCTTTAGTTCTAAGACCCCAAATACTAATTTCTAAACCTTAAAGTCAGCAAAGCAGATAAGCTATTTCTTTTTTATCTTTTCTTTTCTTAATTGTTTAAAGGTTAGATAGAATAAACTCTTCCACATTTATGACATGCTTGTAGTTCCCAGTCACATTGACCAGTCCTTGCTTTTGACCTTTTTTTTTTAATCTTTTTTTGATCTTCCCTTATAAAGATAATAATTCATTTTTTCAAAAAATATTGTAGAAACACTAGACACAGTATGAGACAGGGAGGAATTGCTGCTTTATTAAATTTAATTTTGAACTTACAGGTATCCTTAAAAATAGCTTCAACTGCTTTCAGGCTGAGCTAAAATAAAGGTGTTTAAAGTAGGTGTTTTCCTCCTTGAACCACAGGTTATTTTTATATTCTGATTCAGGGCCTCATAGCAAGTAAATGGCTTTGAACTCTACTTCTACATTTTTTATCTTACAAAATTAAATCACTACCTCGGGTTTGTAAATTGAGCAGTGTTATAAACATGACATTTATATACACTTTTATTGCAAGAGAAAATTGGGTCATTTAAAAAATATATGTAAGGATGCATGTGTGTATGTGTGTGTTTTAGGAACCTTGATCCCTTAAATATTTAAGTCTTACTAAAGAACATGTTAATAAAATGCAGATTTCTTTTTATGCTTGTATATTCCCTAATCACTTTAAAGCATATTAAAACATACACAAAGAATTATATTATTCAGAAGCAATGAACCATTTCAATTGTAACCATGTGGCATCAGCAAAGCTGATAGCCCCCAAGGCCATAAAATTAAATCTAAACAATTGGAAAGAGATAGCAACGATAGAGAGAGAACATACTTGAAATTTATTCAAACAGTAAATTAAACTGAACTGCTGTATACTATGGCTTACTCTAGGTCAAACCAGAAGAGCACAGAAAAGGAAATCAGAATGATTTTATAATATACTCACTTACAAGTATATATTTTAGTACAATAACGAAGGCAAGACTTCAGTAAAAAGAAAAAAAAAAAAAAAAAANCCCAGACAAAATAGGTAAAAAATACATACTTGATAAAAAAGTGAAAGTTAAGTACAGCATGAAAATGCTTGAAACTTCTTTTTTTTTTTTATCCACAGATTTAAAAATGTTATTTCCCAAAACTCTGTTACTCTCAAAACTAACAATTGTGAAACATTTGCTTTCTCATTTAAGTAAGAATGATCTCTTTTCTTCCATTTTCAGTGGCTCTTCACCATCTTACATCATCACTTTATTACAAGTTCATGACTACAGATTATTAAAAGACAAAAAGATAAAGAGAAGAGCATTAGCAAGCAACTTCACCAACAGGACTGTTGATGATACTAGGGATGGATGAACTATAGAGCAGGTTCAAAGAATGTTATTTCAGAAAATGCAAATATGAAGGTCAATTTGAATCTTTCAGGAGAGAAAAAAAAAAAAAAAAAAAAAAGAAATATCATTTCCCAAGTCAGTTTAATAATGCATTTTTGACGTAAAAAACTTATGCACTGCAACATTATTTACTCTGTCTTATGGCAACTTCATAGGCAACAACAAAACCCATCCAAATTACAAAATTGGTGTAAGATAGCGTACATGCAAAGTAGTCTTTTCTTGCAGTCTTTTCTTAAAATTCTTTTAATGTTCCACTGCTAGTATAAGTGATCATTTTACATGTGTAGAGTATACTGTTAACCTCTGCTGTGTCCTAAATGGAGGATGATGAAGTGGCTAGATAGAAGATCCATTCCTACATTTTCAACCATCTTTGGAGTCTCTAGGGAGATTTTCTTGAACCTCTTAAAGAAAGCTCATGCTCAAATACGAAGTACTTCTACTCAGTTTTTATTATATAATAAAGTGTATACAGTTTGTTCCTGCTTAAAAAAGGTTTGCTGAACTCTGATGGTAAAACCACATTAGGTGGATTTAAAGATACTTGCCAAATTTCACATATCATTAGTGGATGGTATAAAAACATTTAAAAAAAAAGTAAGAAAAAAAAACCAAAACCCAACAACAAAACCAAAACCAAAACCAAACAGACCTGCTGCATTAAACAAGTTCATATTTAATTTCCTAAATCACTTTGTGATTCAAAAATTTAGGAAAACATCAACAAATTGCCAGAGAACAAATTGGACCTTCCCTCAGGCATCCTTAAATATTTCATTACTCTTTTTTGGGAAAAATTGTTAAACATAGTTTACTCAATTTAGAAGTCATTTCATGTGGTTTTGTTATTTAAGCAGAAAATATTAAGAGTTTTTGCTAGTGTAAGCAGAGCCATTTAGAATTTACATTACATTCCTAGATAAATGAAGGGTTCTTTAGATACTCATCAAGCCAATATTAAGAAAATATATTCTTTAACTGGAAAGCACACGTATCTTTCTAACTCAGGAATAGAGTCTGGTAAAAATTCATGCAATAAAAAAAAAAGGTGTGGGGGGGAGTGAGGTGGGGAGGCAACAGATCAACTGGATACACAAGGCAAAAAAATATTCAAGGGCACATTGGACAAAAATGTATCATTCGATAGGCAAGAGAGTGGAACATTACATAGGGAGGAAATACTTTCAGGGAGAAATGTTCTTCAGAAAGAATCTAGTATTCAATTAGAAGTGACTACTCATGCAGTAAGAGACACCTGGAGTGGAAAACAGCAAGATAAACTCATCTACTGTATATCAAAGGTACAGCATATGCACTCTTTAAGCTAAGATAAATTATCTTCTCTACCTGAAAGTGATGATGAAATATTGGATTTAATTGCTAGAAAACTTGAGTTCATAACACAAGCTCAATATGTTGCTTAAGTACAACACATCCAGACATATAAATAAGAATGACAAATTATTACTAATCTTATGCTGTGAGAAAAGCCTGAATTGATATTTTACCTTGAGCTTTTATTTTTATAAATACACTTTTTAAAAAAACTTAATTGGGTTTGTAAACGTGTTTCATACATAGGTCCAGAAATTACAATATAAAAGTAGAATACAAACTGTAAGATAATCTATTTTCTTTAGAACTTCAGTACTAAGCACACCAAATTCACTGCACTAAAACATGTTCAATTCCTCTGATATTTGCAGGTGAAATATATCACTGAAGAAAAGAGACGAATCATTCTTAGTTTTTCTCATTTTTCTATCCTAAGCCTTGATTTATGTCAGTCCAACTTTAGTTAAATAAAGATGCTGATAATAGTAAAATCTTTCATGGCATATGCTTTCACATATTTTCCATTTTTTCATGTCAGGTTGCTCAGTATCTCCTTTTTCCATGAACTGTTCTTCCCTGTCTTTTTCACACACTCCATAGTCATAACCTCCTGTAATAACAGTAAAAACTGCATATTTCTAAATCCAGAATAGCAATGGGATTGTTTATATGGGTATATACAGACATATACTTAGTACTTGATTTTCTGGATTTGTTGTTGTTTTCCAACAGAGGTATTTATACAGAGCAGGGACTGACAGGAAATAAATCAAGCTGGCAATGGTGTGAAACCTCACTGGAGACTATTACTATATGTGAGGACAAGCAGGAGGTATGTGTCAGGTTAAAAAAATATGTCAGGAAACAGTAAAACTCCAGTGAAGTCTGATTTTATCCATTAGAAAAATCAGAGAGAGATACTATCTTCCTTTGAATATTTTTTTTTTTTGGTTAAGATTTTCATTAGACATTCATTCACACTTTTAATGTCATTAATAATTCAATGGATTATCTGTGTAAATAATTTCATATTTTGCTCTTTTCCCACATTAAAGGGATCACACATTTTACATGTCATCTATAGCGGTATTTTTCCATAGTGTGATAATCCCAGCTACAGTCAAAACTTTTTACTGTAAAACAAGAGAGTGGTTCCTCTCTTAATTCTATTTTACACATGCTAGGTGCTATTCCATCCTTCATACATTGTTTATTCGTATTTATTTTAATAGTTCCCTGCTGGACTTTTCTACTTAGGCAGAAAAGCTTCTTACAGAAAGCTGAAATCAGGGCTTTTTTTATATTTATACTGATGTTAGAAAAAACATTTATGATAGTTCAGCATTTCTGAAATACATTAAAATATTCTGTAAAAAAATCAGTAATTTCAAAACATTGTTAGAATGAAAGAAAAAACCCGCTACTTTTAAAATGCATAAATACAAATATTAACAAGATCATTATTAATCAATTTTGATATAATGTATGTAAAGTATAGGTGAAATTAAAAGAGAGCTAGCCCAAGATGACTCTGCAGCATAGGATAAACTTAAACTGAGATTTAACAAAGTGGGGTTTTTTTGTGTATGCTGTGACTGTGACTATGTATTTCAGTCTAATCTGTGCACAATAACAAGAAACTTTCCTGTGAAAATTAATTCACTTGAAACTTGTCTAAATGACATTTGAATAACAACCTGTGAAGGAAGGAAGAAAAAAAAAGATTTTTATCCCACATTTGTACTGATAAGCAAAAACAAGATCAGGGGCTGTTCTCTGGATTTGTGGCAAATGCCTTGGCCTGTTTATATGTGAGTCACTTACCATTTGCTCCGAGGGCTTGTCTGAGCTCAGTATGATCATAGAATCACAGAATCACATCATCATTTGGGTTGGAAGGTACCTTTAAAGATCATCATCCAACCTCCCTGCTGTGGGTAGGGACATCATTCACTAGATTAGGTTGCTCAAAGCACCCTAATGGTAAGTGCAGAAAAGCTAAACTTTATCCAGTATTCTCATTTTCAGAGGCTGATGTTTATAAATGTGAAAAGCTAAAGGACAGCTGATTAGTGAAGGACTACTTCCCCAGCAGCAATCTGGTAAGTACCGGTTTAAAACAACATATTTTGCTTGTTATTTCAATGAACTAATAACTTGAGTTCTGCCACTACTGCATTTTACAGTTGCAAGCTGATTTAGTTTTCTGATCGTGGTTGTGTCAAGAACACGCTATGATGGATCCCAGCAAGAAGCTCCCAACTCACCCAAGTAAGATTCACTCTCAAAACTGACTACCAGCTACAGGCAAAGCACAGGAAAACTCCCGTTGTGAGGAGCAATGGTTCCCCAAGGTGCCCTTTGCACCAGCCTTGTGAGCTCTGTCAAGAAGTTTCTTTTCCCCACCTATTTAGAAGATTCCTGATGTGATAATTTCAGAAGATTCCCAAAGCAGGTGATCAGCTAGAAGCTTTGACTAAGTCTTTTGAGACAGATAATTTAGTATTTGCAATGAAACTCATTATCAATATAGCTTTTTAGAGTTCTAATACAATGTTCATACCCCCTAGCTATTAAATGGTGTTTGGGTAAAATTTCTCTGCTTACTACGGCTGAGATAATTACAAAGACAGCTTCTAAATTACTGTTGTCAATTTGCCAGGAACAGATTTTTTACTTAAATGATACACTTTAGTGCTGTATACACATTACATTGAACAAGCTGAAGAGGGTGGATTTGATATTTTGCTTCAAGAAATGATTTATCTTACAGCAGATCTGGGTTTGGATTCTTTGAGTGTTATAATTATGCTCCTTTCATAGATTTAGGGGGTTTTCCCCTTTTTGAGAGCAATACTGATAATGTTTGAATTTAGGCATGAAAGTATTGACTATTTATCAATTTGAATATGATTAGCTTTCTCCCCTCTCCTTCTTCAAGAATGGACTTATTTACATTATTCCATTTCCAGCTTTTGTGCCCATTTGGCATTCAAAAGTAGTTAAAAATTTTACCAGCCTGCCTCCTGCACAGACACACACATTTGGGTGCTTGTGATTTTGTGGGTTTGACTGTTAATGCGTATAAGTGAAATCAGTTTTTCTTTAAAATAAAGCCACTTTCCCATCCTTTAGAATCTTACATTGAGATTTTCTACACTATTTCAGCACTAGTCCTCACATATCTGTCCATATGCCCATTTCTGGTAATACCAGTTTCTCTTGTTCTTCCTCTGTTGCAGCCTCTCTTTGCCTACAGCCCCATATTGTTCTTTACTGACTGTGGAGGGAAGTGTGAGTCATTATGAGTCAGCCCCAGATATCTCCTTTTTGAATAATATAGTAACTGTTTGGATCTCAAACAAGAAGGTCGAATCTATTCCTAGATCAAAAAAGCATCATTTTCCCTCATAAAGATGTTTCATGTTTTTACAGGGTTAGCACTCAAAAGGGTACAGGACTGTGATTGTCCTGCCAAAGGAGAAGCTCATGAATTACCAATCAAATTCAGATTTCAAAAGAAGTACAAAATCAATAATCTAATTTCCAATCTTCCTATTATGTTAACTAATGTCTTCTTGAGAAAACCAATCCTGATCAATCAGAAGAAAGAAGAGATATGCACAGAAAGACTAAAAGTTCAGACATATGGACATAGAATTTTTCTCAGATATCAGGAACCTCAGCACTTCTCAGTGATGCTGACGTTCAATAAAATCCCTTTTGAACACTTAAGTAATGCCAACTGCCACTAGCTTATCAAAGCTGAAAGTAACACTGGAAAGCAGGGAATTTGGCAGTATTACAACAGGCAAGAGGAAATATAAGGGAGACCAGATAATGTAGGTATGAGTTTTGGCCTGATTTTGATAAATGCCTTCAAGGACCCACCAAATTACACAAAATGAACATCCCTGCTCTGAACACTGCCCAACCTATATTTCCTTTATAATAATCAAACAAAACATATCAGTAGCTTTTGAAAAACGTTCACATTTCTGATTAATACAGGGGAAAAATAGTTTCTGTGATAATGGATGCTATAAATAATTCCTCTTTCCTTCCTTTGTTATGCATTGTCCAGCTCTCTATCTCACAATTATTCCGCTGCTGCTAACATGTGGACTAGGACTATAGAAAAAAAAATTGAATTAAATAGAAGTGCATTTGCTTTTTCTAGACTCTGAAGCCTATTAAGTATGCTATTAAATACTGTGTGATCACAGAAGCTCCTTAAAATTTAAAAGCTCCTTAAAAGTTCTAGTGTACTGTAGTGCCATAAATATAATGGATACTGTCAGGCTAGTTTCTCTTTCAAATATTGTCATCAAACACAGACAGAGTAGTTTATGGCAAATACCAAAGAAAAAAACACCACAGAGATCAGAAAACACAGTCAAGTATTTAAAGCAATTACTCTGAAAAAGAATTAGATTTAGAACACTTAGGAATTAGCTACACTAGTTTCTAAACTGAACTCTCTGCTGTTAAGGAATAAGTAAGAATTAAATTGTACATCACTGAATTTTTCAGGTATCTAAGATTTCCCCCAGGAAGATGAAAATTTGGAAAAATAGCTTCTTTCCTGTGGGGCAACAAAAACAGAAATTAGGATTTTGGCACTATGGTTAGGCAGGAGATTTTTTTGAAACTTGGGTGGGATCAGATTTATGATCAAGGCCTTCTGATTATCAGCCCAGAATGAGGTATGAGGATAGCCATCACTCAGCAGAATGACGTATAGAACACTCTGAACAAGGACAAAAAGCCGATTTAATCTTAAAATGTACGTGAAAACTGAAATTTTGCAAATCAAAATTTTGACAGAAAATTTTTTGACAAAACCAGTAACTGTCAGCTGATGTTAACTTCTCTTTATAGAATAACTTTTTTATTTTTAATATAATTTTATTGATTTTTAGTTTCTTTACAAAGGGTTTCTAGAATCCAGTCCTGAGTCATTTGTTAAAAGCAAGTATTTCCTCCTATATAATAATAACAATATTGTATTCTTAATTGTATTTTCTGTCTGAACTGACATAATTTAAATAGCCAGGGTAATAATAGTCAGATCCACCATTAATTATAATGACACTACTGATTTAGTAATATTAAATATATATATATATGAGCCCCAAATGTTTCTCCAAAGTACTGATTGCTGTTCCTCTGCTCATTTATCTTCATTGAAATGTCCAGTCCTTCTATACTTACATATGACACAGATATTACTGTTGAACCAAGATTTAACATGAATAATAGAAAACACCCCTTAAAAGTAGTCTGTCTGTCTTGGTTACTTCTCAGATCTGATTTCAGATACTTAATCCTTTAAAAAGATCTCTGGGGTCAGCAACATTTTTAATTATGGTATCAATCCTAATTATTTTATATTAATGGGGCAGTGATAAATTATTCCATGGCAAATGCTTCATGCATTCAAAAACTTTGTAGAAACATAGCGCCGGGATCTCAGTTGCTCTAACTGTTCCGTTTAGAAAAATCTCTTTTCTTCTCATATTTTCTTAACACATGAAGTACCAGCTACTGTCAGGGACAACTTGCAGATGTGCAATCTATACAACCCATTCCTGCACTGACTGTATTCAGGTATGAGAAAGCAGCAAAGTAGAGCACAAGCGCCCTACATTTCTTGCAAATACTGATAGTTCTATTGACATTCTAATGATAAATAATATCTGATCCAAATTACTATTCTGCTTCATACATTCCTTTTATACACTAATACACAAAGATTGATTAATGATAGCTACTATTTCAGAGTAGCAGTAGCCACAGCAGAAAAGGACATAGGAAAGTATTACTGACTATATTTGTTTAGTAGTGTACTAGTTTCAAAGAGATGTGGTTACCTTTGTGAGATATAGAAGCACTTCACAGGTCTCATGTCTGGCCATATCCCTCAATCTACCCCAACTCCATGACAAGAGAAGATACAGGTGCATATCAGTTCTGAAAGGATGCCAAAACTTTGCCAAGGCACTGAGTGCAGACTCCAGTCCCTGTGGGTACCTGTGCATATGATCACCACCGGCAGCTTCAGGATATATTAGGGACCAAACTGATGATTCTGAAGTCTAGAGACTGGACTCTAAGTCTTTGTATAGTCCAGGTAGGTATGGTGAGAGTTGGAACAGGAGAACTGAAAAAGTGGTAGAAAGTAGGAGCACGTGAGGGGACAATTCAGAATATTTAAGACATCTTAGGTAATATTGTGTGAAAATCACCTGAACGGCCTTTACCATTGATTTTTATTTGAAGACTGCATATCATAGGCACAAACATAAGCAGGCAAATTGAAAGACTGAAGATTAAGTTTGGATATTTGTTTTATCTTACTAAATAAAATAAAGAAATGATTGAAGAAATAAATGAAGAAATGAAAGTAAATAAGTATCTTATGACAAATGTAATTGCATTTTAGATTTTTTTCACTTGCAGAAGCTGGTCAATGTACTATGATAAATAAAATTTTTAAGTTTTTATGACTTCTTTTCTATGCTACCATAAAAATAAAATAACCGACTGTCTGATATTCTTGCTCTTGAAGATTAATCCATCCTAGTATTTTATGACAGAACAGCAATTACTTTTATAAAGCAAATATTAGGAAGTATGATACCCCCCCCAAAAAAATCTATACTGAATTGTAATTTCACATACAACAAATTCAGTGATTCGTAGTTATCAGTCTTCTCCTGTCTAAGACGAAGGTTCTGTGTGAGCACTGTGGTAAAAAAGGAGGCTCAATTCTTTTAGTATGATATGTGGAAATAGAAAAGGATTTGGGGAAGAAAAAAAAGCTATTCTTAAAAAGTGTAAGATATATATTTACTACATCAAAACCAACATAAAACCTAAAAAAGAAAAAAAGTTGGCCTCAGAATAATTTTTAAAAGACAAGGAGAAACAAAAAATTGTTTTCTGACCTGTTTTAATATACTAACATTCTTTCATATTGTGCAAAAAACCATTATTAAATTGTTCTCCATTTAAAAAGGAAGTAAAAGGAGAGGCTAAAAGAAAACTAAGCAAAATTGGGATCAGCTGCAATAAAAAAAAATCAGACAGCTACTAAATGCTTTGTAAACTTTGAGAATTTATATTTATTTTCTATATTTGCCAAAAGAGATAGATTCTCACTTGGAACCTGTTCAAATATAAAAAAAAAATAAATATTCAAATAGATTCTAGAAATTTTTTTTCTTTGTTCTCTTGAATCAGTGTTTCACACTTCTTGGGGTTTTGTTTGATTTTATTTTTATTTTCTTTTAATGAAGACTTTATATAAAATATTTTGACTAGCTGTATCACAACTTTAATGGGGACTCAGAACTCAAAAACTTTTGTTAAGTTCAGTTACTGTACATACAAAAAATAAAAATATAGTATAAAGGATAGAAATGGGAAAAGAGTGAAGAAAACAGGGGAAAAAAACCAAAGATAATGTCTCAGCTTTATATCCTAACTGCATGCTGCTGGATAATTTGGAATATTGTCATCATAACTTTCTGTCTAAGAAAGCCGATCCATAACCTCAAGCACAGTGATGCTCTATTAGCCAGTAAGGTTCCTCCTTTCATATTTTCTATCTTCAATTTATTAATAAACCAAATATTGAGACACAAAATGATACCAGAGAAGCTGCTGACCCAATTTATAAGACTCTTCTGACTGAAATACAAAGAACATCATTGTTATTCTAGTTTTATTTCTGTCTTGCACTTTTACTAACTGGTGTTACAGATGATAATGTAAAAGGAAATGGTTTAGAGTCTGTTTTACATTACTACCAGGTTCATGACTTCCTCTATGTACACAAAGCTTTTACATCTTTCTGTATTAATCTAACATTTCTTTTTCATATCACTTTTTTTCAAGAGTGCCAAATGCACAGGACAGAGAGTGGCAATTTTTTATTATTTTTTTTTTAATTATCATTCCTGTAATTTCTTTTCAGTTGCTTTTATTCTGTATTAACATAATATATGTCTAGATAGAGCACAGGAAACCTACATTAGATAATTTTAAAAGCTCTTCATTTTATTTCTTCTTTCTGTAAAAATTCCCTTCAACTTCAGTTATTGCAAAACTGGGGTTTGTACGCTTGTTATTTTTAAAATTAAACTCCCACTTCCAACTTTCCCCTGGCAAGGAACAAATATTTAGAATAATCTTTTTGATCAGAGTGTCAGGGAAACCATGAAATCCTAGGTTTAGAGAATTCTTTCAGTACTTTGAGGTGGAGAGTTCATTTGAACATATTCCAAACACTTCAAACCTTGACATTTAAATTTTCTCTTCAACACTTTTTTACTGTCAGAGTATATTAGAAATAGATAACATCACAGAGTAATAGTACAAGATCTACACTTTAATATGAAAACAGGTCTGTTGAGAAGGATGTGACAGGCTTGTCTTATTTCAAATGTTTATTTCAACAAATCTACATCATATTGCATAGTATTCACTACAAGGAATTAGACAACTGTATATTGTGAAAACGAAAAAATAACATAGACTAAAAATAAAAAAAAATCCCTAACATACAAAACATGACATCACTCTTAGGAAGCAATAACACTAGAAAAAAAATTACAGTGAAACAATGGGATATATATGATTAAGACAGAAATCAACACAAACATATCTCAAAGGAATATATGGAATCCCTGATTTAAACTAGTTGCAAAGATAGAGATTCTAAATGCATTGACTGTAAACCACATCAAGTCCTCTCTACAGCTTCAGGAATATGGAAAAAACTCCTTTTAAACTAAATATTCTATTTATCAATCATATATAGTTTGGTTTTCAAAGATGTACAACAATCACAGATTTTGTTATTTCCATGAAAATTGTAGTTGTTCACAGCTTGGAAAATGCTATATGTGAAAGTAAGAAAATAGACATTGTTACAATGAAAGTAAGAAATGTTAGGGAAAGGAAATAAAATAAATAATTAAAAAATATAATTGTGCCATTCACTGAAAAATTAATCATAATACATTAAAAAGTCTTCGACATACTTCCTGAAAAAAATTTAAAATTCTTCTTTCTGTTCATTTCACTAGATTTTTCTATCAAGAGAAAAACAGAAAGACAGACTACTTTAGATTCAAGACTTTGCTTTAATCTAAAGTTAGAGACAAACCACTCAATATTCAAACAATAGATAAAAGAAACATAAATGTAACCTGCATTTTCTTGTACATGGCAAAAGCTTTTACTTAATTGTCAGTGCAGTTAGTCTCAAAAAGTTCTGAAAATAGACTGATTCATCTTTCCTCAAATCTGAATCATAATGGCATTTCTCAAGATCATCAAAGCATATAGAAGCATTTGCTAGCTCCATCCATATAAACCATAAATTGTTTAAAACCTTTTTAACTGGTATCAGTCCTGTACTTGGATCTAATCTTAAAACGAGGTAATTTCAGATAAGAAATCACACTTTAAAAAGTCACAATGAAGAATTTTAGCTCACTCTGGGAACTTGCACCTTATTTTTTGAGCATCTTTTCATCACTGAAGTTATCACTTCAGAGATTACCTATAATAACTCCTTCTTACTTTATCAGCAAAATATTTCTTTTTTCACAGATATTTTGAAATGATAATAGTTTGGCAGATTGAAATTTTACACTAGTAGTGGTTTTAAAGTTATATCTAACAATACACTGCACTTGTCAACTTGAGTGTTTTAAACAGTCTATCTTCACTGAATCTTGACCATGGCAATTTTGGAAGGAGTTTTGCCATATTTTCCAGTCTGACATTTAAGTTTCTGAAATTATACATCCATAATCCATGGGCTGAATCAACTTCTCTAAATAGCTACTTTGCATTGAAAACTTGAACATTAACTGTTAAAGATCAAAAAATTAAAGAAGAAATCAAAAGCAATCATGCAAATGCCAATGCAGTCACTTCATTTTTCGGATACCTTTACAGGACAGGAAATGATCTTTTCTGAGTAGCACTGAAAAAATAGTCTATAAAAGATAACTTTGCATTCATTTCTGGTGAGACTGAGTCAGCCACAATCTTGTGATGAGCATATTCACCCCTTTGCTCAATATGACAAAAGATAATAAAAGGGCTGTATTTGTAAACTCTGCAATTATGTTTTATCAAATCTCAGAGGAAAATTGATATTGAAGAAAATAAATTTTTAAAGAGCAGAAATTTGGACATTGAATAAAATACCTGAGAAATAATTCTACTCTTTCCAACAGTTTTTGAGGAGGAAAAGTCCTCCCCTTGATTCTTTCTTTCTATTCCAGCAATTTTATTTGACTTATTTGATTTTGTTTTATTTACAGGGATGAAAGTTTCCATTTTATCCCTTGGGAGTCCCAGAAAAACTTTCTCCTGTCTGTGGCTTACTAGCTGAAAAACTAATCTGGTCCTTTCAGGCATCTCCCAGCCATATTATCTACTTTGCAGGCTTTCTTCTTGACTTTTTCAGATCTGTCTCACATTACACTCCAGAAATTCTTCTGACCTAAATGGTGTGAGTTCTCAAAGAAGGAGAACTTTCCCTTGTATGAAAAATTACTCCCATTCAAAGTACATTGGTCACACTACATGATCAGAGAGCCTTCCTCTCTGCTACTTGGCTACATCCTTTTAACCAAAAGCACATATACAACTGTGAATGATCAGACTAGGCAGTTAGACCATCTGTTAGCATCACAGAATAACTGATTTTTACTTTCTTTAATTAAGTTTTTATATTTTAGGATGTTGCATGAACACGAATACCTCAAAATATAACCTGTGTTACTACCTTAGTGATTCTGTCAAGTAGGAACACAGACCTTATGTGCTATTCCCTGTTACATACTATAAACTTAACTGAAGCCTAAAAATGTAACAGATCAGTGCAATACTGGTAGAATTATTTTAGGCTGCTATAATTTTGCTTTTTTCTTTTACCAGGCCTTGATTTACTTTTATGATCAGCTCTTCCTTTTACTGTAGCATGAACTTAGTTAATGAAAACTGAATCTACAAATCATGTTAACACTTACAAGGTCTGAAAGAGTCTTAAAAAATTAACCATCATCAAAAATAGTAGGCGTACTGATATACTGTCCCTAAAAAACTCAAGAATTGCTTAAAATAATGAAATTCCTATCATTTAAGCAACAAGGACAAATGTTGTACAAATAACATCAATTTAATATTTAATATTAATATTGAATTCTAATTTTCCCCAAAAAGCTCAGTAATGATAATAAAAAATGTGAAAGTATTGTGGAACCAGGAGGTGATAAGAATGTAAATTCAAAAGGTTCTTGAGCTGTATCCAAATTAACAGAAGTTATTCTGGGAAGAAAATATTTTCTAATGTATACAGACATTGACAGTATAACAATACAGTAAAATGGAAATAAAATGTATTAATCTGATATGTTTTTTAATCTGAACAGTTTAATAGCTTCTCTACTATGGTTATCATTTTAAATGGAAACAATCTTTTCCTTCATAGAATCATAGAATCATCCAGACTGGAAGGGACCTCCAAAGGTCATCTAGTCTGACCTCCTTGTAGTCCCAGGGACACCCCCAAC
>VZRU01015262.1:45595-61033 GCA_013398155.1 Pedionomus torquatus
CTCCTTTTGTACTACTCACAGTAGTAGAGTATGCAAGGCTGGGACCATGGAAAAATGGTAATTGTGCTATAAAATTTCAAAGTGAACTTAGTAGCTTACATGATTTCACCTGACTGAGAAAAAGTGCATAAAATTCACAGAATGAAGATACAACCAATTTCCCTTATAAAAAAAAAAAAAAAAAAAAAAAAAAAAAAAAAAAAAAAAAAAAAAAAAAAAAAAAAAAAGCCAAGTATCTTNNNNAAGAAAAAAGAAAAAAAAAGCCTAGGTTCTTCTCTGTTAAGTGTCAGAACGTTGGACTCCTATCTCCTATCATTAGGAACTGTTACTTAAATTTATCCATATCTGTGAATTTAAACAAGCAACTTGGAAACTTGTTCTCTAGTGAGACTATGTTGGAATTTGATTAGAATGTGAAATGCCTAAGAACTAAGTGCTAAAGGTAGGTAAGCCACAAATAAAATGCCAACAGTAGGTTTTGTGAGTTGCTACCATGGAGATATGCACTCATTGACATCTTATCTGTTTTATTTGATGGCTGTTTGCCTGAAAAAAACTTCACTGTACATACACACATTCATATCACAGCGAAGATTCTGTCTCTCCTCTGCCTCAGAGTGCCCAAATAATGAAATAAGGCTTTTTGTGATGAAGCACCTAGCCACAAGTTAAGTGGATATTAAAGAACAGAAAAATCCCAGACTCTATAGCGTTCTCTTTGCAATGGCACCCGATTTAGTACTTGCTTTTATACTTGCTATGAAAACATTGGACATTTTGGTAGGAATTTGGATAAAAGTAACTAAAAGGAAGATGATATATTGATGTATTAGTTTGCATAAAAATTATTTTGTTTTTAGATAAGGGAAGAATCAATATAAAGTATGACAATTCTACATATATAGTATATACTGCACAGAATATGTTGTATATGTACACACAGGAGCTAATAAACACTTCTGATAAAATAATACAATTTGTGTTATATTGAAATATGCTATAGATTGCTGTGGGTCCTTTCTCTTCTTAAACAGAGTATTAAATATCAAGATCTTTCCAGAAAGAGACAACTTCAACCTCTTTTAAAATTGCATAATGACATTTTTTTGTTGTCAAAAAATCTAAGATGGGAGATCTTGTCTAGTGCTGATTCTGTAGCCCATAATTTTCTTCTATTTAAAAGAGTCAGTTATTGTTTTTAGGGCATGCCTAAATTTGACCAAGGAAGCCTTCACAGAAAGCTTTTGATTTAGCTAAGTCACCATTCATAATGTGATGTCAGCTGGCTATAGTTTGTTATTACTTGCAAGGTAGTCAACATCTTTTTAAATAGTCCTTTTCTCTACTAATGGTACGGTTTAAAAATATTCTATGAATATTCTGAGTCAGGCAAAATATCACTTTTTGGAAAAAAAAAAAATTGATACAGTTGTTTATTAGATCAGAGCTAATACACAGAATGAATCTAAATCATATAGCCATATAAATCTTCTCAAAGATCAGCTCCTCCTATCTCCAGAATTTTCTATTTTATCGTACCAAACATGGTAGGTGAGAAAAGGTGACAGAAGGCATTTAAAGATGAACAGGGAGATTCTAAAAAAGCTTAAACATAAATAGGAGGTATACAAGAATTGAAAGTAGGGCCAGGTCATCAGAAGAATGTAAGGACGCTGTCAGCACATGCAAGGGATAGTGTTAGGGAAGCCAAACACCACTTGGTCTTGAGAATTCAGTGAGACACATACAAGACATAAGGAAGGGCTTCTACATATGTATCACCAGCAAAAGGAAGATGTAGGCCTGCTGCTGATCAGAGCAGAACTAGTGACAAAGAACACGTGAAGGGCTAAGGTATAGAATGCTTTGTCCAGTTTAGTCTTTACTGGTTAGACATGTCTTCAGTCACTACTGGAAAATAACTGGGTTAGAAATTTTTAACTTCTTCCTTAATGACTTGGATGATAGGACAGAGTGTACCTTCAACAAGTTTTTTGATATAAAACCAGGTGGAGTCTCAGGGATGCATGAGATGGGTCTGCTGCCATCAAGAGGGGCCCTGAAGAAATGTGCAGACAGAAAGCTCATGAAGTTCCTCAAAGGCAAATGCCAAGTCCTGCACCTGGGCAGGAACTACAGCAGGCACTAATACACACTGGGGGCCAACTGGCTAAGATTAAATTTTGCAAAGAAGGCCCTGAAGGTACTGGTACAAGCTGACTGTGAGCCAGCAATGTGCCCTTGCAACAAATAAGCACAAATGCATCCTGGGATGCATCACCCAGTACTGACAGCAGGTTGAGAGAAGTGATTCTTCCCCTCTCCTCAGTCCTAAACAGACACCTGGGTCCAATTTTGTGTTCATCAGTCCAAGAGAGACATAGACTCACTGCAGCAATTCCAGCAACCATCCACAAAGATGACGGAAGCCTTGTAGAGAGGCTGAGCAAGCTGGGTCTGTTCAGCCTGTCTGAAAGATCCTGGTTCAGAAGTGTCTAAAGGGTGATCTTATCCATTTCAAGAACAGTATAAAGAAGATAGAACCAGACTCTTCTCAGTGTTATCTAGTGGACAAAAGGCAACAGGCACAAGCTGAAATACAGGACGTTCCTCTGTAATGTTAGAACACACTTTCTGATCGTGAGGATGATGATATAGAAGGAGTCATAGATTTTGTGGCATCCCCATCCCTGGAAATATTTAAAACCAAACTGGATACAGCCCTGCATAACCTGCTCTAGCTGACCCTGCTTTGAACATGAGGACTGGACAACATGATCTGCAGAGGTCCTTGCCAACCTCAATCATTCTGTGGTTATATGATATTGCTTCTTTGTGTATGAATTTCAAACCCGCATGCATGCTCAGGTAATTTTATTACATAGGCTCACAGGATCATACATTAATTTAGGTAGGAAGTATATCTGAAGGATATTTGACTTAACTTCCCCAGTCAGAGGAGGGCCATGCCATGGCTAAACTAAACTGACAGAGCACTGGAATAAGCTCCCCTTTTTGAGAGCAATACTGATAATGTTTGAATTTAGGCATGAAAGTATTGACTATTTATCAATTTGAATATGATTAGCTTTCTCCCCTCTCCTTCTTCAAGAATGGACTTATTTACATTATTCCACTTCCAGCTTTTGTGCTCATTTGGCACTCAAGAGTAGTTAAAAAATTTACCAGCCTGCCTCCTGCACAGACACTCACATTTTGGTGCTTGTGATTTTGTGGGTTTGACTGTTAGTGTGAATAAGTGAAATCAGTTTTTCTTTAAAATAAAGCCACTTTCCCATCCTTTAGAATCTTACATTGAGATTTTCTACACTATTTCAGTATTAGTCTCTAGATATTAGTTCCTACTGGAATAGGCTGCCCAGACAGGTAGTAGAGATATTAAAAACCCACTTGGACAAGTTGCTGTGCAACCTGTTTTAGGTGGACCTTCTTTGGCAGAGGGGGTTGGACAAGGCGATCTCCAGAGATCCCTTCCAACCCCATATCATTCTGGGATTCTGCAAAACAATTGTGGCACTAGTTCATCAGAAAGGTCTCAAATGAGATAAAGGTAACCAGGATGCCCGTTTACTTCATTTATTCCCTCATATCATTAATTAGAACATGTTGTCAGACACTATGTGACTGGTTTGGTTTCATACAAAATACAAGTATTCATACAAGTATGAAGTTTCAAAATTATCAACTTCCTAGAGGTAGATATTCTTAAAAATCAGAGCTGGTTCTTTCTTAGTGTGACTTTAGCTCATCCCAAGTATGCAACACAGTCTGTGGGCTGATAAAGAAATAAAGCTATTTTTTAATCTATCTTCTTACTTAATTCACTGAATTATCAGAAATTAATTAATTTTAAATAATTGAATTATCAGAAAGTAATTAATTAAATTAATTAATTTTAATAAAAATCAAAATATATCAATATTTAAAAAAATAAATTCTGAAATTTCTTCTTCCAGTAACTCTCTCCTATAAAATACAGCGAGATATATCAAAAGCAGTGGGTGCACCTTTTAACAATTTATTATAGGAAATACTTAGAAAAAAAGTTGGATTTTTCATTTTTACATCTCAAATAAGAAATTGTTACAATACAACTTCAAAACCATAACCTTACCATGGATATATATTTTTTTTTCCTAGATTGGCCATTATGAAGATCTGTGTTGTAGCAAGGGTAGAAGATTACTGCATCTCAAAGCTCAGCATGAATTTCAATTTTAGTTTATTTTATATACCTGGAGCTCAGTAAAGTAATTTTGCCAAAGATCACTTGAATAAAATGTATGATTTTATCCTGCTTTATTTGGATAATTTTTCTCTCCCATTTATACAGACAGCCTAAAGAAAAGCCACCAAAATTGCCCTGTGACAAATGGAATAACTTTATCTTTTTTCTACACCATTCACCTTCTTCTTCTTTCTTTGTAGTCTCCAGAGTTTTATGCCCCAGTGAGTGCCTGAGGCTGATAAGAAGGGGTTATTTTGAATAAGTGAAATAATTAAGCTCCTAATCAAGTAATGAACTTTCTGTCAATCACCTTTTCATACTGAGGGTGGCACCTGCCTGACACTGTCAGTTCCAACTGACATGGATTCCATGTTATACATAAATCTCTTGACTTAATGATCAGATGCAAAGCGAGTCCATCAACTTCTACATGTAAAAATATCTTTTCTGCCTAAGCTTGATTTGTACTAAAATATCACTGTAAAGTCAGATCCTAGGCTAGTGTGTTGAATTCTGACAAATTTTGAAGAAAATAGCATCCATTCAAGGCATTTCTTAGACCCATTCTCAGTGGGACCAAGTATTCATCAGCTTCAAGATTTCTTTTATTTAAACAATTCTACTGTGCTGTATAGGGAATATTTATAGGATAATACCCATCATGCAAAATACCATTCTATTCTGTTTTCTGGCAAAAATTCTCTTCACATTCACCTAAATGAGCAGCATGAATTTCATCATGAACAAAGTTTTGTTTGTTTTAGATTTCTGCCCTGCTAAATTATGGCAAATTATGGCAAATTACAGGGCATCACACCATGTTACATAGCTTTCATTGTAAGTCAATTCAACCTAACACAATATGACAAAGTAATGCAATATATCAGTTCTATAACCACATGCTTTAAGTGATGAAGCAATACTTCAGCATACAAACAGGAGCACCTGTTTACTATGAAATACTCATCATCTCTTCCTGGGTCAAATATCTACAAGAAGAGGATATTGCCTTTTCTGCTAATTAATTAAACAGAACAATGCTAGTATTCTATCCACATTATACAAACTCTTTTCATTAAAACACTCACTATATAGAATCATAGAATCATAGAATGGTTAGGGTTGGAAAGGACCTTGAAGATCATTGAGTTCCAACCCCCCTACCATGGGCAGGGACACCTCCCACTAGACCAGGTTGCTCAAAGCCCTATCAAGCCTGGCCTTAAATACTTCCAGGAATGGGGCATCCACAACCTCCCTGGGCAGCCTGTTCCAGTGCCTCACCACCCTCACAGGAAAGAATTTTTTCCTAATATCCAATCTAAATCTCCCCTCTTCCAGTTTAAAACCATTACCCCTTGTCCTATCACTACACTTCCTGACAGAGTCCCTCTCCTGCTCTCCTGTAGGCTCCAGGATAGTCTCTGTACAGTGCATAACCCAGATGATAAATAGATGTGTTACCAAAAAATGCAACTTGGCTTTTAAGCAACGCTGTTCTTCATTGAATCTATGAGTGAATCTATTACTGAATCTATTACTGAATTTCTGTTGAGTAAGAAACATTCGTGCAAGATTGTGATATGAACGGTGTCTTCAGGGCAAGAAACTTGAAGCAAATTTTGCTCAATAAAAACATGTCGGGCAATTACAGCAGTAATCTGTATAGTAAATCTGTTGGGAGTGATCAGAATAGTAGTCCCTGTTTCCATACAGCAAATGCAGCGCCAAGCAAGCTGGCAGTCACATCCATACTGCCTCACCACTTGTGTTTTAAGGATTCATCTGGAGAGCAAGGGTCCAACAACAGTGCTGCAGCACCAAGGAATTGCAATACTAAACATGTCTACAGTGGGATTGATATTCAAAACACAGGTACTTGAACTAGTAGCAATCTTAAACAGTACTTAAACAGTAGCAATCTCAGCTGTGACATGGAACTTCACACAAATTTGACCAGTAATCTATTTAGCTTCTGGAGAGTGTCCACAATGATGTCCAAACTACTAAAATGAGGTTGCTCCTGGTTACACTGTACAAAAACTGAAGTGTGATGCCTTGCTGTTGTTTCTGCCAACTAACCCTTACCATCAGCAGGAGAAACCCTTACAAAAGTAAGAAGGTTTTCATTCCCCCCCCCCCATAAACATCCACTGTAGTGAGAGAAAGAGTGGTGAACGGAGAGACTAATTAAGCAGTCCATTTCCAAAGCAATTATCCCATGAGCTTTTCCAATTTGATGGCTTAAATGGGAATAGAAAATATCTTAGAATGGCACTTTTTCTTTGGTATTTTCCAGTTTAATTAGTTGTGTAGCCAACTGTATATCCTTTTCTGCCATACTGATAAGAGAAACAGTGTCAGGAAAGAATTTAGAAAGGAAGGAGGCTGCTTAGTGTAGCACTTGACATAATGTCAGTTGTTAAGCTATGGTCCAAGGAAGAACTGGCAGAGAAGTGTTAATTGAAATAGACCAGCTACAATTTTACTACTTTAATTTTACACTAAAAGGTGCAGGTCTTTCTATACTGAAGAAATTATTTCATTGTGTCTTCTGCCAAAGGAGGGCTTTTGTGGAAAAGGCTGTTATCCAGAAAATTGTATCTGAGTCTTATTCCTGGCTCTCAAAAATGTACAGTGAAGCATATCATAATTTTGGAGACAAATCATTATTCAGGCAGATAAGCATAATTTTTGCTTTTGCAAAATACTTGGGTTTTTTATAAACCATACTGGAAATATCTGAGAAGTAAAAGAAATTATCTTTTAACACTCTATTATGAAAAACAGATATCTCTCAATCTAAGAATACTAATCACAGCACTTCTGAACAGTATTTTAATTGCTAAGTAAAGTGCCTTATGTTTCAGGTTCCTTAATGTTTATATGCAAAGACTATAGAAGATAGAGGTTTTTGAAATCTTATACATAAAAAATGTTATTGATCTTCAAACTAACTTTCAAATGAAGTCAAATAAAGTTAAAATGTTCCATTTCAATGTTAAAGTCTATTTCTTTTTGTTTGGTCAGGGTTTTTTTGTTGGGTTTTTTTTTGGTTGGTTGTTTGGTTGTTTTGGGTTTTTTTTGTTACAAGATACTATTTTTCATTATCATTTACGTCTCTCTCTCCCCTACCCTCACAAACATACATATGAAAAAATCTTGTCATCTGACATCAAAAGCAAGTCTACTTTGGTGACTCTTTCTTTTTAAATAATAAAGGACTATTAGATGAAGTAAAAAGGCAGAGGACATGCACTAATAGGTTAAAAGATACACATTTTTGTTGTTGCAGGTACTGAAAATAATACACTTGAAAATAAGTCAAAGTACTGTACACCTGTTGCCAATTCTCTATGGTAAATTTGTACATTGTTAAAAAGTGAGATAGATTGTTTTGGATGAATAATTCAACCACTACGAATAAAATTTCAGGTTGATAAACTACTTCAATTTGGCATGATTAAACAGTAAACTTTGGAAATTATGCTTTTCTATTTTTCAGCCAAATAAATTTTCACTTGATGATGTAGTGTTTTATATTGCAGCTAATAAAATCTATATTTTTTAAAAAAACAGTACACAACTAAAGTCTAAACTACTTTTTAAGGCCTTCAAAAGTATTGCATTGCTCTCTGTATGAACCCTTGTATGTCTATTACTTGGTTAAAACAGATTTGATTTGCAGTTTGAGATGCAGCATTGACATTGAAACAAACGTGTGCTTACTTGCACACCTTGTATCCGTGGGAGGGAATGGAGACTGCACATCAGCTGTGCATTCTTAAGATTCAGTTACACCACTTGACAATACTGAAAAAATCAAATCCTCACCACAGGGTCACACAGGAAATCTCTGCAGGAATCCTTGGCTATGGAACAAAGCTAATATAAATATCTAGTGCTAGTGAATACCTTGTACAAATCTCATTATAGGTAGGAAGGATACTCACAAGAGAAGATTCATTCCCTCAGTTAAAATATGCCTAAGGCTGGAAAGTTCCAAGCTATTAGAAACCAATAGTTTGTCTTTATGCATTCATATAAATACAGGATTTGAAAAGACATCGTGCAGATTTTGTTCAGAAGAAAAGTTAGATATCTGCATGGAATTATGGATTAAGACGTTTTTTTGAGAACTTTATCTTTTCCTGGGTGCTGAGTTTGCCTACTGATTTATCAATGCAGAGTATTTTTTTCACATTTATTGAGAATAAAGAATTAATAGATTTTATCTGCATCTACTTAGAAGACTACCTTATTGCAGACAGAGGCCAAGTGTTTCCCCAAAATGACCTGGAAGCTTGCCATTCTTAAATCATTAGATATACTCTTTGCATTACTTTTATTTTGAATAAATGCATCACATTCAATAAGTGATCTTTATCATCTCAAAACATAATTGCTTGCTCTTTCTGGTTCAACCCAAACATCCTGGCAGTTTTCTCTATCAAGATCATTAGGAAGCAATGTGCTATAGCACCATGTGTTCAAAATTTCTACTTGCATGTTTATCTGGGTTTCTCTCCATATCTTCTTTTACACTCCCTCTTTCATTTCAGATGTGCAAAGATGCTTTTAGTGTGGAATTTGAACTCTATGAATCATCTGTGCAGGTAACATGAAATAGCATATAATACCATATACTAAATACTATGCTATTTTAGGGCACTACAGGAAAAACAGCAAAATCTTATCAGCACAAACACCATTTAGTGCAGATCAGTTTGAAATATACAAGCTGCCTGCAGCTAGTGCTACTATTAGTGCAAGGAGTTACTATTTCTTACTTTTTTAATCATGCCTAATTTCAAAATGCCTAATTTTGATTTTTAAAAAACATTTCTAATAGGATTTAGAAAATAGTATTTTAATAACAATAGATAATGTAATAATATTAGAGTCTCATATATACACATATATACATATATCTAAATCAATAAAATAATAGCATATTTTCTCACTAGTGGGGAAATGAAATATATTACATTTAACATAGCAGACCAACCAGTCAAGGCAGACTGGCACTTTCATTCAGCAGTACTTTATATCTTGCAACCACTTTTCCTTCATTACGTTCCACCTTAAGTGTGGTAGAATCCAACATATTGACAGATTTGAGACACTTCACTGTGTTTCCTATATTGGCTTCTGCCATGATAACATGACTGCTTGGATCACTAGGTCCTCATTACTTACTTTGTTCTCACCATCATCTTGAATATAACTCAGAATTTTAAGGGTCAAACTGATTGTATTTGAAACCCTTAATATCACAATCATAATGGAGGGATTCCTTATAGGAGTTCACTCCTATAGGAGTTCAACTCCTTCACTGTTGAGTTTTGAATCATTCCCTTGCATAAGAATTCAGATTGCAGTCTTTCTTCAGATTACATGATAAAGTAAACTTACTTTGCATAGGTTTGTTCATTATCAAAAAGCTAGAATTACATTATGTTGTCCTTCTTTCAGTTTTAACCAAGGAAGTTGAAATCAATACCTTTCCCATAGATTTAATTATTTTTCCTCACCAATAGGTGTAGTCATCAGCTAATATCTGCATTTCTTCATCACAGAATAGAGTATTTCAGACAGAAGGGACCTATAACAACCTATTTTAGAGGAGGGCATTGGTCTAGATGACCTCCAGAGGTCCCTTCCCACTTCAACCGTTCTGTGATTCTATCAAATTGTATTAGGTAGGAGTTCCACTCAATAATTATGCTTTGTCTGAATAAATGGGGGGAAAAAAAAAGATGGTCCTGATCAAACTGACGATTAAGATGCAGCAACACACAGAGTAAAAACTTGGAAGCATTTAAAGCATGTCAAGATTTACCCAGATGCTTATAGTAGTGTCCCCTGTCCCTTTAATCTTCAGCATTGGCAGTCAGAAACAAATAGACAAACAAACAAACCTCCAGACTTTAGGGGAAGGGTCCATGGGGGCTGGGATCATGGATGGTTGGAGGAGGACAACATAGAACTGACTGACTCAAAACTATAAAAAAACAACTTGCATGAAGAAAAAAAAGGAAAGAAAATCTTAAAAATTCACTACTGAGCATGTCAACATACTTTCCCATTTTTCTAATACTGATAAGGTTTGGACCTTGTTTAACTAGATCTAATAAACTATACAGATGGTTCTTAAGAAATTCTTCCTGACTTACCACTTTGAGTAGCGTTGCAGTGGGTGTTTTGATGGCAAGGGAAGCTTCCAAGCTCTAAGTGATTGCAATCTCCCTGTTTGACTGCCAGACTGCTTTTCCCTAAGGAGGCACACACCAGAGCAGTAAGACCTTCTCTGAAAGTGAGCAGAAAACTTGTTTTTCCTCCACTGACACTTTTTGACAGGAGTTAAGGGAGACATACAAAGAGTGCAAGGCGGCTTTAAGGTGAGGTTAAATGTTGCAGCTGTTGTAGCGTAACAGTATACTGCAGTAAAAATGAAGAAACCAGACTTTCCACACCATTCCTGTACCAGCCTCAGTCTGCCTGGTCTTCTGCTGCTGTGATTCAGGTCTCAGATTCATCAGGTCCTTAGCTGACAAATTCAAATTAACTTTTGGAAAAGTATGCATTTTTTTCTGCTGAGTTAGCATTTGTCAGGCTTGTGTTTAGAGTGGCTCATGGAGGGAATTGGCAAACTCCCAAGTCAAAGCCATTGAAAAACCTCTGCAGAAAAGGGATGGACATAGCATGACATCTATTCAATGTTGGCAAGTTGCTAAAGTGGCAAAGCTGTTTCCCCATACTCGTGGACACCCTCACTTCCTGTAAGGAACTGTATTAAAACATATATGATGGTTAAGAAGCATTGCAGCATGAAGGAGTTTGTCAGCTTGTACATAGGAGGGAGTGGAGGAGGACTGAATCAACTGCTGAGCAAAGGTGGCCAGATGCGGGAGTGACGCTTTAGTGGTTTTGAAGTGTTAAAAATCATCCCTAAGTTTCATAGACTGTGCTGCATTAATTGTAACAAATGTATAAATGCTTTTGGGAATACAGAAAAAAAGACCAAAATATTTTTCTTACAGTATTTAAATATTTTGGGAGTTTGACTTTTTTTTTTTAATCTGTTCAGTTGGCAATGTCTGTTTTCTTCATGATTTCACAAGCATGGGATAGACAAAATAGCTTATTAATTCCTTTCGCTCTCAGACTGTATAGGAGCAAACAGCTGGAGAAAGCATACTGGTGCCTATATTTCTTTTAAAATAGCAGCCTTATAAAGCAGAATGTCTTAAATTTGAGTTTCTCTCACTTCTGTCATACAATACCAGAAAAGTTCAACCTGACAGAAGTTGTGCAAAAAGGATAAGAGAAAATACTGGGGAAAAAAAAAAGAGGTAAAGCTTAACTAGAGACAGTTACCAACTCCTCCTTGATTCAGAGTGCACTTTGATTTTACAGACAACACTTCCATCATTACTTCATTACTTATACAGTGATGTTCTACAAGTTTGGAAATAAAAATTAGAAATGCTTCTTGGTTCATGTGAAAATATATGCATGCTTTCCAAGGTTTCTTAATAGTAATTGCTACTAAAAAAGTAAAATTAGAGCTTTTTTTTTTTTTTAATAGAAGGGTGGTAATGACAACACATCTTACAAATGTACCCCAATTCCAATATAAAATAATTATATTTTATACCCTTAAAATAGTGAAGTTTTGGGGCAGTCAATGAATTTTTTAAAATTATTTGAAACAGAATTTGTTCATCTGCATTAAATTCTGGTGAATAACCTTTCAAAATTTAGGAAGCTATAGACAGTTCAAAAGTGCTGCTAGTCTTCATCAGCAACTGGAAGAATAAAGTAGAAGTTTTACGTCCAAACATATAATCTACCTTTCAAAGCCTTATTAATAGACACAGGTTAAGAGAAGAACTTCATGCTGATTGACATGTAGGGGCAAACAGGGATATTTAAATGCCCGGAGCCTGATTCCATTCTCCTTTATTCCATTGGCTTCAATGTAGTGACTTCCAGTGGTGCAATAAAAAGGTAAATGGGATACCAAATGACGTTCAGAACAAGATATATTACTGTAATTTCTTCAGGAATGTTATTTGTCTCTCTATGTGAGACAACAATTGTCTCTGCATTAAGACAGGAAAGCAATATTGAAGCTCCCCAAACAAGCCAAATTTTTAATTTCACCTTAAAAAACCAACCAAACTTACTGCAGAGAACCCTATGTATTTATTGAAAAGAATGTTGTCCAGATGTTTCAGAGTAACTTCCAGCCTCAGCAATATATAAAAGAAATAAAAAGCATACAAAAAGAAAAAAAAAGGGATATAAATTTCTTACTTTTTGAGACATGTTTACTTTCAATTGTATAGAAAGGAATAAGAAGACTAAAATCACAAAGACTTAAAAATAAAATAATCCTTGAAGTAAATGCTTATAGGGCTTTGAGGTTTTTTACTGTAAAATTAGGGCTTTCCAGAAAGGCAATAGTTATTACAGGTTTTCCGTTGTGGTTTCATATCAGTTGTGGAGTGGGGAGAGAGTCAGGAGGCACCAACAAAAAACTCCAAATCTTTGGAAGTTTTTCAAAACAAACTGCTTTGCTTAACTCATATCAAACAAACGTAGAACAAATGATTTCAGATCTACTTTTATAAAGTTCTATTAAAAATATAAATAATCTAAAAGCTATTACCCTGAAGCCAGTATCAATTGATTCAATCATGGACTTGTTTATAGTTTTGTGAGCCATGTAGCTATGTACCTTTCAACAGGAACACCAGCTACTTTTTTTGATTTTTTGGTCCCTGGAAAGATGAAAAGATATCTACTCAATTATCAGTGTCTACTAAAATTTCAGATATTGTGCTTAACTGAAATAATGGGATGAGAGACAGCAGAAAACTCATGAGAAACCTTGGACGTGTAGCTAGGCAGGGTATCCCACTGTTTAAGAATCTGGATCACAGTTTGAAAACTTGCTGAAGCATTTAAACCAAACTAAGACAGCTTTGCGAATGTGAACAAGCTCTGTACATTCTTGCATCCCTGTTTCTTCATGTGCTTTACAATAATAAGATATGATTCTCAGGGGAAACCATCTTTTCACTCTTACTCACTCAAAATTGTTAAATTAGATGTGTGAAAACACAGATTTGCTGTATGACATTAGACCTCCTTAAGTAGGTTAAGTCTTAAGTCTTGGACCTGTTAAGTCTTAACAGAATTACTACATAATGGAATGTGTTGTCTAGCTAATGGTCTGTGTAAAAGATAGATTTGAAACAAAACACACTTCATAAATGCTGTAAATAGTGACAAGTCCATCCTCAAACCTGGAAGGACATATAAAGGGAAGAAACAAATAAGGTCATAGTGCATCTTCACATTAGAAATATCCATTTTTTGCCTGAAAGCATTCATTTATGTTTTGTAAATCCTATCATTATCCAGACCCCATGGACCTTCTTTTTCCAAAGTTTTTTGGTATTTACCTGTTATAGTTCAAAGAACAAATAATGTTCAATCATGAATTTATTTAAGTCCCTAAGAGATGTATAGAATCCACTCTATAGAATTAGGATAGTTACCACAAACAGATTCTCCAATATAACACAAGCAGGAAGAAGACTGTAACACAAATAAGAAGGTGTCTTTTTTTCAAGTTCTACATAACATCTGCACCTTCTAGAGGCTCACTCAGGGAGAAGAATAAATTCCAACCCCAAACAGCTGTTAAATAAGAACAAGGGAAAACCAAAAGCATTGCAGAAAAATGTCAGAATAGATCTTTTGATTTTATGATTTGCCTAGCATGTAGCAGAACACAAAGGAGTGGAATCTAAATAGATATCAAGGAAGGAAAGCAGTGAACACTTAACCTTACTTACTCAAGCAAAGTGGAGCACAGGAGATAAGTGGTATTGGCTGAGGACTGCTGAAGAATATAAACAAGACAGATCAGTTTTCTATACCAGAAGACTACACTTCAAAGAGAGTGTATTTAACAGTGTAACAAACTATTTGTGTTTGAGTTTTCTTCCTTACTAGAAAAAGTTTCATCTCTTCATGCTATATTACATTTTGTAATACAGTTATTTACAAAATGTCCTAAAAGTATTTCAGAAGGCAGCGGAAAGTTCCAGATGAACACACCATAATATGTGGGCATATCACAAAACTCTATCAAGATAAGGGGACATAGCTATTACTGCTCAGCTTGGTAGATAAAAAGAAAAAAAACAATGTGAAGGCAAAGACTGAACATAAAGATATTAATTTTCATTTTCTAACTATTGTTTAATATTATCCTCCCATTTGAATCTTTTTCACTGTGTTTTGTTTCATCTTACCTTGAGGAAAAGATAATAAAAAATATTGATATGTTGCTGTTGGTTATTCCTCGATGCCATATATCAGAAACAATTCTATTTAATTAGCTAGTGTTTTAAGTAACCCAATATTTAAAAGGAAACATACAATTGGACCCAAAAGAGACTAAATGGAATCTTATCTGAGAAAGTTAAGTTTTCATACAAGCAACCTTTAATAAACAATTCCCATATTACCATCTCGGGCTGTCATACTCATAAGTGATTGCACAACCTGTTGAAATATCCATGGGTATCCAGAAGAATTTTAAGAGAGCTCCCTATATTTAAACAAGAAGCTTGGGAGATTGCGAAAAACACAGCTACTGTGCATACTTCCTTTAAAAAATAGCTTGTTGATGGTAGGAACCTCTAGGGAGAGTTTAATGACATCCTCTTTGCTTCAGTCTTTCTGGGGTCCATAGGAAAGAAAGTGCTTTAACAGAGGCCAATGGAAATGGGACAGAATCAATCTCTCTCTCCTTCAGCCTTCCTGAGGCTCTAGAGGAAAGGAACTTTCAGATGTTACATACAGGAGTAACATATACTGCCATAGTTTATTATTAATGCCTTGAAAACATTATATTCCAGAAACAGAAGGTTAATAGACTAGAAACTGCTCTTCTCTCAGACTTACTGATTTTAACCCGTAAGAGCTTATAAAATCTTCTTCTGCCCCTGTCTTTGTAATCTATCACTATCTCATTGCTCTCCTTCAGCAGTACATTAAAAATTATGACAAAAACCTGACACTTGTGACTAAACATCTAGTTCAGCATATCCACTGCACTATCAAGTACATCATACACATGTTCATTCATCATTTACTCTTGATAG
>VZRU01015262.1:61081-85238 GCA_013398155.1 Pedionomus torquatus
TTTTTTCTCCACACCCCCCACCCCCCCCACCCCCAAGGCTTAATTCTGGTTTAGCTCTGCATCTACTCTCTTTTCGTATTCGTCTCAGAGCTTGTACACAGGTAGAGGGCCATCTCAGGAATGAAACAAGGCCAGGACTTTAACTTGAGTGTGGCAGTGCTTTTTCCATATCTGCAGCAACTCCCGCGCTTGGAATAGTTCAAAAATGTCTGGCTGCTTCTGCAGTTCAGAGATCTTTCATTTTTAGGTCAGCCTGCCTCACAAGCGACACTGGCAGACATGCAGTAAGCATTTCAGATTAGGAGACAGATGCTGTAACTCCTATATAAACACAAAAGTTTAAAAGATAAGAAATTCTTTACAGATTTTGTTTTTAAAAACCCTGTTGTGGCATATTATCTCTGTGCTTTATTAAGAAGCTCCTGGAGTCTGGCAGTACAGATGCAACAACAAGCTTCTGTAACATATCTAACGTCAGAGATTTTCAGGATTAAATATCCTAACTCCCCATGCGAAAGGGTGGAACATCATAGCAAACAAGAAAACATCTAACTCCACAGTAATTTGTAGTACTTTAAGGGGAGTTCTCTCCATACCCAGGGTTGTAAAACATTTTGCAAAATAAATGCTCATCTATAAAAAATTTAAAATCAGAAGTATGATTTTATTCTTCATTATTTATTGTTTCAGAAAAACAACATTCTCTTGACAGTCAGCATCAACTTGTGGCAATGTTATATGCAGCACAATGGATTTTTGCTTTTTTGTTTAAAGATTAGGGATTGTTTTTTGCCTGGGGGGATTGCTGACAAAGCACTTGGCAGTAGGTACAACGCATCTACAGTAAGTAGATCAGAGTATTTTACCTGTAAACATGCTGCAATAAAGTGCCATCAGTCAATCAATACAGATCACTTAGTTAACATTTTTCTTAATGTAGCTGGATTACTAGTTCATTAGATCATTACCTGATAAATAGTGTGGGTAATGAATTGAGAGAGTAACTACATACCTTCAGGAAGAACCTGCCCGATAACAATAATCCATTAGAAAAACTGGCAGTATCCTCTGATCTATTGCCCGCAAAGCTATGACTTGATGGAGAGTTTCATTCCCTCTGCTCAGCACTCCAGAAGAAAATCAGCACAATTTAAATATTTCTCAGGATGTGACAGCTCTCTAGATCCCTGGTTGCATTCTGTTCCCAGGGGTTGACAATCTGGTGTTCCAGTGTGCATAGAGCAGTGAAGATGAATTGAAAAAGCTTGAGATAAATTAGGGATGGCTAAGTTAAAATTGTCTCTGCTCCCGAGTCTCTCATCTGCAGTCTGCAAGCCTATTTTGCTGTGAAAAAGCTAGATGGCAGGCTGCCTCAGTGAGTTCTTCTTAAGCGACAGGGAGCATTTTCGATGAAGAAAAATTCTCCCATTATCTAAGCTAATGTGACTGCAGCTAAATCTAGTCTTAAAAGTGTCTCCTAGCATGAAATTCATTCTCATTGTTGCTTTCTTTCAAACCACATGTTTAAAAAAAAAGAAAAAAAAAAAGAGAGAAAGAAAAAACCAAAAAACTTAATATTCCTATTTTTTTTTCTGTGAGAAAATAAACTTTTTGGTTGACAAATAGCAGCATGTTTCATGATACAGCTGTGTCTCTAACAATTTAAGTTAGTAAAATTTTCACTGTTTCCCAAACTTTATCTGCTTATACTCATATTAGTCTTCTGCTACCTATTCTTTCTGGTTTGCTTTTAATGGCTATCATTTCTTTGCAATTATCTTAATTTGGGTGTGCCAGGAGAGAAAGAGGTAGCATTTTGCCCTTATTGACTAAAAAAAAAAAGTGACAGCTAAAATTCTGGAGATTTAATATATAGCCTCAATAGGTAAAAAAATGTAATTGATGTTTTGCCATGCCACTAAAAAGTTTTGTTAAGAAAACATAAAAACTTTGTAACAGATTGTTGATCTTTAATTATAAGCACTTCTCTGATTGCACTAGTTTACAAGGAAGATAGAACTGAATTTTTTGGGCAAAGTAACAAAGTTGTTTCACAAAGTCACTGATTTCAAGCTCTTAGGTAAAAAATTGTGATATAGATAGCTCAATTACAGGAGGTTATCATTATGCATATTAGTTGAAGTTTAATATTTTATCCTCTCAAATTTCAGCACAATTTATATTTTTTAAAAGAATAATTTCAAAGAGCCAGTGACATTCATGCTCCCTAGTAAAGAAGCACTTCTGCAAATCCTTCATTTAATTACAACCAATCTAGCTTTCTTAAGTCCTAGGTATCTACCAACACTACCTTTCCCAGATTTGAATTCTCAATAAATTCAGCCCCCCACCCAAACTGTAAATAAACAGAGATGTAGCTGAATACACAGGAATATAGCTTTGGTTATAGAGCATTCTAAGGATGACAGGTAAATATACCACCAAGAACTAGATAAAGACCCTGCTTTCATCAAACAGACATGAAGAAACTCTGAAAATTTTGGGGGCATGACTGCTGAGGTCTTGTTCCCCACCCCCTTGAGGTAAAACATGCACTCACATTAGTAGAACTCTGCAGGGTGAAATGAAGAGGCATGATCAGCATTACCTGATTTCCTTGGGGGCTATGTCACTGAAGCCACCACCAGCACCATAGAACCTCCAGGTTTCATGTTGGAGGCATTCCATTCAGCCTAAAACTTTTAAATAGAAACTCCTTTGGCCTTTTTCCTAACAACCACCTCTTGGAGCATATACAAGCAAGTAAGACCTGATTGTTCAGTAAATGCAATACATATAAACATGGCCAGAAAATAGCACATATTTCTAAAGGGATTAAAAATTTATCATCTTCCCATGCTGCCTCGCTCTACTTTTATTTCTGGTGTTGTGACACTCACACTTCTTAATTCTAAATGGGACTGGATGTGCCAAAGTCACAGCCATTAATATTTGTAAATTCTCCATGTAAATAGATGATAATATGACAATTAGACAAAACAAACAAACAAATATAAAAAACCTCTCAATTTGAAGAGAATTTTTGATTCAATTTTGCAAATCAAAAAGCATAGATAAGTATATTAATTTTGATTTGCTGAATTTAACCTTCCCAGAATCAGGGAATTGACAGAGTTAGAAGGGACCTCTAGAGAACATCTAGTCCACCTCTACTAAAGCAGGATTGCCTAGAACACATTACTCAGGACTGCATCCAGATGGGTCTTGAAGAACTCCAGAGAAGGGGACTCCATAACCTCCATGGGCAGCCTGTTCCAGTGCTCTGTCACCCTCACTGTAAAGATTTCCCTCATATTTGAATGAAACTTCCTTTGTTCCAGCTTGTGCCCATTGCTTGTCATCCTGGCACTGGGAACCACTGAAAAGAATCCAGCTCCATCCTCTTTCAAACCACCCTTCAGATACTAATAAACATCAATAAGGTCTCCTCTCATCCTTCTCTTCCCTAGGCTAGAGAGTCCCAATTCTCTCAGCCTTTCCTCATAAGGGAGATGCTCCAATCCCTTCATAGTTTTGTTGCCCGACGCTGGACTCTCTCCAGTAGTTCCCTGTCTTTCTTGAACTGGGGAGCACAGAACTGAGTGCAGTATTCCAGTTGTGGCCTCACCAGTGCAGAGAGTGAGAATGACCTCCCTTGACCTACTGGCCACATTCTTCCTTATGCAGACCATGATTCCACTGGCCCTCTTGGAGACAAGGGCACATTGCTGGCTCATGGATAGTTTACTATCTACCAGGACCCCCAGATTCTTCTCCACAGAAGTGCTTTCCAGCAGGTCCACCTCTAACCTGTACTAGTGTCTGTCATTCTTCTTCCCCAATTGCAGCACCCTACACTTACCCTTGTTGAATCTCATTGTGTTCTTCTCTGCTCAGCTCTCCAGCCTGTTCAGGTCACACTGGATAGCAGTACAGCCCTCGGGTTTCGGCCAGCCCTCCCAGTTTGGTCTCATTATCAAACTTGCTGAGGATACACTCTGTCCTCTCACCCAGCTCATCGATGAATATGTTGAACAAGACCGGATTGAGTATTGACCCTTGGGGTACACCACTGGTTACAGGCCTCCAACTTGGCCCTGCTTCATTAATTAGAACCCTATGAGTTCTGTCACACAGCCAGCTCTCAATCCACCTCGCTGCACCTTCATCTAGTCCACACTTCCTCAGTTTCCTAATGAGAATGTTATGGGAAACAGTGTCAAAAGCCTCTTGTTCTCCCCTCATCCAACCATCCAGTTACAAAATCATAGAAGGTTATCTGATTGGTCAAGCATGATATACCTTTGGTAAATCCGTGTTGACCACTTCCAATATTTAGAGATGATATCTAAAAGAAGTTGCTGCATTACGTTCCCAGGGAAGGAGATGAGACCAATTGGTCTGTAGTTCCCTCAGTCCTACATCTTGCCCTTTTTGTAAACTGAAGAGATATTAGGCTTCCTCCAGTCCTCAGGGACCTCTCCTGTTCTCCATAACCTTTCAAAGATGATGTAGAGTGGGCCAGCAATAACAACTGCCAATTTCCTCAGCACTTGCAGGCCATGAACTTATGGATATCTCTCCATCAGGGCCCATGAATTTATGGATGTCTGTCTTGGCCAAGTTGTCTCTAATCCAGTCCTCCTCTACAGAGGGAAAAACTTCCTCTCTCCAAACCTTTCCCCTTGTCTCCAGGGTCTGAGATTCATGGGGGACAGTTTTAGCAGTGAAGACCTAAGCAGAAACTCTGCCTTCTCTGAGGCGCCCACCTCATTTGTCAGTGGTTCTATATTTTCCCTAGTCTTCCTTTTTCTATTGATGTACTGAAAGAAGTTTCTGTTATCTTTAACTGTAGTGGCCAAGTTTAGTTCTGTTTAAATTTGGGCTTTTCTAATTCTTCCACTGCAGAGCTTCCTTACATCTTGGTACCCCTCATAAGTTACCAACCCCCTTTTCCTTTTATTCCTGAGGTCCAGTCAGAGATATCTATTTAGCCAGGATGGTCTTCTTCCTCATCATCTTGTTTTATGGAATTTGGAGATGACCTTCTTCTGTGCTCTTAAGATTTCCTCCTTGAAGTATAATCAGCCTTCCTGGCACCTACGTCCTTCAGGACTGTCTCCCAAGGGACACTCTCAACCATGTTCCTAAGCAGTGTTCCTCTGCTGTGTTGTATTTCCAGCAGACATCTGGAAAGTTGAAGTCTCCAAGAGAACAAGGGTGAGCAATCACGAGACATCTGCCATCTGTTTATAGAATATATTATCAATATATTATCAACTTCTACATCCTGGTTGGGGGGTCTGTAAAAAAAATCTCACCATCATGTCTGCCTTATTGGCCTTCTCCTTGATTCTTACCCATAGATTCTCAACATAGTCATTCATGCTGTTAAGTTCCTGACATTCAAATCGGTCCCTAACATAGATGGCCACCCCACCACCTCTCCTTCCTTGTCTAGCTCTCCTGAAAAGTTAGTAGCCATCGATCTCAGGACTCCAGTTATGTGAGCCATCCCACCACGTTTCTGCGATAGCAACTGTATGATAGTTTTCCTGTTGTACAATGGCCTACAGCTTCTCCTGTTTGTTGCCCGTGTTGCTTGCACTTGTGTAGATGCACTTCAGCTGGACTAACTGTCCCGACACTTTTGTACAGCCTGTAAATCCAGTTTATACTTCAAAGCTATTTTTTTTAAATGAGCATGTTGTTTAGAAGGGATTTATGGTTAGTGAAAGAAGATGTGCTTAGCTTCAGTTGTGATTTTTAGGTCAATCTTTTTCTTTGTGTCAATATTTTTTATTTGTTTACATTTTGAGCTTTTGCCAGCAGGGTGAGGGAGGGGATCTCTCCCTCTACTCACCACTGGTGAGAGCATATCTAGAGTACTTTGTCTAGTTCTGGGCTTCTTGGTACAAGAGAGACACAGTTCTGGAGAGAGTCCAATGAAGAAAATGACAGGACTGGAGCATCTCTCCTATGGCTAAGAGAAAGTGGGTACTGTTTACCCTAGAGAAGACAAAGCTCAGGAGGATCTTATCAATATATATAAATAACTGAAAAAAAGATGGAGCTGGGCTCTTTTCAGTGGTGCCCAGTGACAGGACCCAGGGGAAGCAAACACAAATTGAAACACGGGAGGTTCCCTCTGAACATCCGGAAACAGGTTTTTACTCTGAGGGTGGCTGAACACAGGATGCTTTGGGAGGTTGCAGAGCCTCCTCTTTGGAGATATTCAAAAGCCAACAGGACATGATGCTGGACAACTGTCTCTAGGTGGTCCTGTTTGAGCAGGGGATTGGACCAGGTGAACTCCAGATGTCCCTTCCAATCTCAACCATTCTATGATTTCCATTTTTGTTTAGGAACCATCAAAATCCTCAGGTCATAGTGCCAGTGATTTTCTCTGTTAAAATGTTTCCTAATTTTGTTAATATTTTGCTAGGATTTTCTGTCCAAAATAACTTTGTAAAATGGAGACAGATTGTTAGATATCTCTTCTCTTCTGCTCACACAAGTGTAGCATCTGCTGCTGAAAAAAGAAACTTCCTGGAAAAAAATACTGACCAAGACCTCACTGTGCAACACCACAGCTGTAAAGTTTCCAAAGTCATCCTTCTTCACAGTAAAGCAAGGCTTGATGGAAGACTCTTTAGAGCTGAAAGCCACCTGATAGCCTTAAAGACAGGGTTCATTTGTGTGCTATTTATACATTTTAGAATAATCATCACTCACGTCTCCTCTTTCTCAGCAGCTACTGCTTCATGTGTGAAAAGGTGCTGTTTTTCTTAGAGTCTAAGTAACTTGGGTCAAACAGCCACATCAGTGTCTCAGTTTCTATTAATGAAAATATATTAACATGAAGAAAATTTAAAAATAAATCAATTTTAATTCATTATTTCTATCAGTATCATTATTTTACAAGATATGATTCATTCATGTTTTGTGGTTTGAATTGGTAGCATTAAAATGACAGCTTCTAGGAGGTTTCTTGTTGGATTTTGCAACATGACATGGAAAGAAATAAAGAAACTCTTTAGCCAACAAAACAAAGTAAACTAAAATTCTCAGCTGTAACCACATATTCTGTTCTCTTTTTAAGTGAAGAGGATAACAGAAGTTGCTATAATAATAACAACAGAAATTGTAATTGTTTTAAGAATGCTTTGACCTGGAACTTTAGGAAGTTTATTTCTAGAAGCCAAAGTTAGACACTCCACCTATTTAGTTTTCAAACTTAAGTAGCAGTGTGGTTCCAGTGTTACCAGGCAGATATCTAAAGAACATTAAAAAATGCTCCATGCAACAGGATACACTAAAAAAATTATCTTGAGAACTACAAGTCTCCTCCAACTGGTAATTCTCAATGAGGAAAATAACCCAATTGAGATAAAGGTTTGTCTCGCATAATTTTAGCTACTTTATATGTTTCTTCAGTTTTCTCTCAAAATACGTTACATTGTTGTTGGTGCTTATATGTTTTTTAGGCCATAGGTTGTTGATAGTTCTTCAGTCTTATATTCATAGAGGGTTAGGTCTGGATAAGAATAAAACACTTATATAAAAATAGTGTTGCTAATCTTAAGATTTAACAATAGAAAGTGTCAGCTTCCACTATAAATGCATGTTAATCAAATGTGAAGGGACTACACAGTCTGATCTTCTGCCAGTCATTTTCGTACACTAGCAACTTGTAATGTGGGAAACAACATCCAAGACAGAAGAACATAAATTTGACAAGGAAATTTAGACATTTGTGTGCTATTTGGGACTGACTAGACAACTTTAGTGGGAGAATTTACTTAAATCAGAATTGCATCCCTAGAACAAGGAGTGGGTGAGGCTAATGTCAGATGAAAGGCTCTCTTCAAACTTTCATCCACTACTTTATATGGTTCCCAGGAGAAAGCAGTTGAGATTTAGTGAGGAGAAGGATGGAAATATATACTCTGATGTGCTGGTGTTCATTCTCCTTGTTGTTGGAGGTTAAACTTCCTGCTTTTAAGCCTTCTTCACTGTGCCTTTTAGTAAAGCAGCATTTTTCAGACTGTAACATACAATATTAAACTGTGATATTTTTTTTCTCCTTCTCAAAATTAGCAGGTAGGTAGATTCTTTCTCCTTCCTAATTACCTTTTTATATTGACAGAAGACAATAGAAAAATTATATTACAAAGACCATTTAAGTATGGTCACAAAAAAGTAAAAGATGTGAGAAAAAAGTTAACATAATCCAATAATTCTTAATTTCTAGTTCTACATGAGCATATGTGTTCCCTCATTCTCCTTTGTACAGAGTTAAGAACCAGAGACAAAGTTTTCCTGCTTCCGTCTTGGGCTCAAAGTTTGTCATATGATCCCTGTTATAGGCTACATTGTCTTATTAGCCAATGTACAGTTTAAATACCTTGTGAACAGTTAGATACATGGAAGAACACACACAAGCACACTCCTACTTGCTATAAGAGAAGTTGATTACTCCTAATATAATACCAAGATGCGAAGACTGGAAATATAAGTTTTTTAAAATGTATCAGTTCACTGAGGGGTCCTGACATCACTCACCATGTATTTTTCAAGATATTATATTTCTAGATTTGATCAATATATTGAATAAGCAGTTGGAGTGCATTATGTGCACTACTAGGGTGAACCTTGTTTCTTCTTCTGTGTTGGATTGTTTCAACTAAAAGAAAATCAGATTATGCTTTTTGACACCAATCCATGAAGAAACACAGAAACTGGAAGTGCAAAGGGTGTTTGTTCCAAAATAATGATTTACATACCACTCACTCTACTGAACCTGACAGAGGTAAAAATGAGAACCAAAAAAGTTATAACTCAAATAGTTTAAAACCTACCTATGTCAAAACAAATTAAAAAAAAAAAAAAAAACCAAAAAGAGGTGCCCCCCTCTTTCACTCAACTGTGCTGCCACTCTCAATTTTTTCCAGGTTTGTTGCTACTTGGAGTTTTGCTGTCAGCCATTTTTTTTTTTTTAATAGTGAAAGATCTAGTGAAAGACACCCATGGCAGGGACAGTTGGACTAGATAATCTTTAAGTTTGTTCCAATCCAGAATTTTATAATCCTGTTATTCCACATTTCAATGTTTATAAATGTGCCTTAGGTATTTGGGTTTTTGGGGTTTTAGTTTTGGGTAGTTTTTGGGAGGACTTCTGTTTCTTCATACAATTCCATTGAAACCTACAAACATCACGTGGGATAAAAAAAACAAACCCCCAAAAAAAGCCACCAAACAACCAAAAAAAACAGTCATCAATAATAAGTTTTATTGATTGGTACTAAAAAAAAAAAAAATAAAACAAAACCACAATTTGATTTTGTCTTGAAAGCAATAAAATACCTATATTACAAAATAAATAGAATCTTACTAATTAACAGATCTTATTTCTGTTTAATTTAGGTGTGTAAAATTATTCAACAAGATATCTTCCCACAGTTTGCATGTGATACACAATACCTTTTTTGTTCTGGCTTCCAGTGTCATCTCTCATCCACTGGCTACACTGTAAGGAGGAACATTCTCTCCTGAAATCTCAACAATCAATAATGAAAGATCCTTCAGATTTCCTACATTCAACCTTTTAGCTACATATTTGTTTCCTTCAGCTCTCATTTGCATTACAGTGAATAAGGTCTTACTTTGAACTCATACATCACCTTTCATCTGAAAAGCTCAAGGCAAGTTTAATGTGCCTCTCTTGAAACCCATAAAACTTGTGTTACACAGCCTGAAGTCTCAGCAGCTGTATGCGAATTGAAAGCAATAGATTAGGATACTGGAGGAAAATAAAACAAAACCAAAACCAAGCTACATAATTCTAGCCAAATGGAGCAGGGCTTTTAGACACTGTTACAATACAAATAAATAGTTAACTAGAGAAATATCATCCTAAGGAATAAAGAAGAAGAAACATGAAATATAAACAGCATGCACCCTGTGGGAGTATACTGCAGAATTCGGAGCACGTTCAAGCGTGTCCAAACCTTTTAGCTTGTTCAGAAAGCTTGTTCTTAGCTTTAAGGTCGTGTTGAGTGTTTTTTCCATGCTAAAACCTGAGAAACCTGTCCTGAACATCCTGATTTTAAATAAATAAAGAAGAAGCAAATGATCATAGACTGCTATTTGTGCTATTGAAATTAAGTAGTTGTCCTAAATCTTAAGATTACCTTACAGATAAGATATCATGGGGATAAAGATTCTCCTTTTGTCTTATTTTATCACTTAATATTCTATAAGGACATTATTTAAGGAGAATGTAGGGAAAATGATAGGCAGGTTCACATCTTGTTTCCAATTCTTTCATCAAAACAGAAGAATGAAGAAAAAGATGATACATTACACATAAAAATAGACTCTTTCAGACTTTCAAATCTTCAAGGTATTATTCTTCGTGTTTCATTTTACATATAGAAAATAGAGGGATGTGAATCTTAAAAATTAAGAAAAAAAAAGTATTTCTTGATAAAAGAGTTCTTGTTATCAGCTTATAGTAAATTTATCTAGAAAATAACAATCCTGGGACACAAGAAACTACCTTTCCCTAATGAAAATAGTAGTTAGGTGACCAGATATCCTTGGATATTTAAATATAGACTGCTGAGAACTGTCTAATAATTCTTTCACAGTCAAGAATTCAGGGGTATGAAACAATTTCTTCTGTAAATGTGTCTCCTATTATACATATTTTTCAATAGATTACAGTATGAAAAAGAGAGGAAGGGGAGACTGTATTCCAAAAAGAAATCTGGCCAAATAAAACCATTTCTAGGTCACCTAACATTGAACAGAGGTCCTCAACTTCTATGGGCCTCAGTTTGATTTTGAAACATGTTTCAGAGATTTGGATTTCAAAAGATAAATTGCCAGCCTGTGTTCATACAGAACACATATGAAGTCTCCATACACCTATAATTTAAGAAAAATCAGAATGAATGAAAGAAAGAAAAACAAAATCCAAATCAAACTTTATTTCATTATCTGTCTTAGAAAAACAGCTTCATAGACTCAAAAAAGCACAGCCTGCCTATGCACTTCTCATGCCAAAACTAACTGTCACTCATTTCAGTAATAAATGTAAAGGTGCATATTAGTGAACCTTATTTAATGCACTAATGCATTTTCATATTACAGGTCTCTGTGGCCATAACCAACTGTGTTGCACAAGGTGAAGTGATGGGTATGCTCTTAGCATGAGGAATACATGCATGTTTGGAAAATGAAGAAATTTTTAATTCCAATAAATTTATTTACATACAGATTTAAAAAAAAAAATCATATATGACCGTGTAGTTGATAATATTATTTTGATATAATGCACAAGAGTTTCAGTCCAAATGAACAGACAGAAAAAATATCCAAATCAAACAAAACCACTGCAATTGTCGACAAGAATCCCATCATTCATTTTTTAAAACTTGCACAAAACAAGTTTAATGTTCACAAGGAGGTCAGTTTCAGCTTCTAAAAAGTTCAGACTTCCTATTGTATACAAGGGGTGGTTTGATCTGAAATATAATAAAGCAAGATTCCTAAAATCATCTTTGTATGGAATAACAATCAGCTTAAACTCAGCCTTTGACTTCTGGACTGCAGGGTTTTTTTAACACTACTGAATACTTTGACTGATAAGGACAACAAAAATGAGTAATGGATTGTAGCATCTCCCTTATGAAGGCTGAGAGAGCTGGATTCTTTGGCCTGAAAAAAAAAAAGAAGACTGAGAGAAGACCTTACTAGTGCATTTAAGTATCTGAAGGATGGGTTGAAGGAAGATGGAGCTGGACTCTTTCCAATGGTTTCCACTAACAGGACATGGGGAAACAGGCACAAGTTGGAACATAGGAAGTTTCATTCAAATATGAGGGAAATCTTTACAGCGAGGGTGACAGAGCAGGCTGCTCAGGGAGGTTGTAGAGTCCTCTTCTCTGGAGACCTTCAAAACCCATTTGGATGCCATCCTGAGAAAAGTGCCCTAGGCAATCCTGCTTTAGCAGAGGAGTTGGACTAGAAGATCTCTAAAGGTCCCTTCCAACTCTGATAATTCCCTGATTCTGGCATACGGGGGTGGGGGGAGAGGAGAAATCAGGATAAAACAAACAACAAAACAATGGTGTTCCTTAAAACAAGTTTGTAAGTTCCAAGATGTTACTGGAAAAAGGGAATCAATGGATGTGACCCAAAAGGATTCACATGCAGAAGGGAGAACAGAATTTTTATTTAGTAGAAATTTTGTGTAATCACATTGCTTGTTTACTTCTAAGAACTGCAGTACACAGATTAAAATGAGACTCTGAAAAACAGGAAGACCTAATGTGAATTTTAGTGATACATCTGTTATAGTCAATTCACAGGAAAGGCCTTTCTTATGGTGACAAACTATGTCTTTTAAATGACTAAAAGTCAAGTCCTTCGATATATCACTGAGTACATTGGATTTCAACAGTAATAATTTGGGCAGGCCTCTTATCCATATTCATTGGGGAAATTGAACTAGATTGTTTTAGTTGTGCTTTGTGGATTTCAGAAAATTATCAGTGAATTACTTTATGTTCAGTCTCCTTGTGAGACTGGGACATCTCTCTTTAAAACAGCTGCTAAGACTTTCTTTACTCATTCTGGCAGTTAGTGACATGACTGCTGCTACACCTATGTACCTTGTGTTTTGATACATTAACTTACATAAAAAACAGATCATTCACCATTTTGATACTATCAGAAAGTCTCCCAAATGTCTAAGTCAGGTATGTTTTAGTTCTTTGTTGTGGTACATTAAGTCACCATCTGAAAAAGGCATCACTTCACTTTAGAAAAGAGACTTAAGAAGCCTTCTGTAGGTTGACATACTTTTTGACATACTGTCAAAATACTTTGACATACTGTTTACACTTTTGTGGCCACGCATATACTCTCCAAAGAATCCAATGACTGTATTTAAAATAATTTACAATGCATACAATCTACCTTAGTATAAAAGTTTATTGATGAGAAACTCCCTTCTTCTTTAGGAGGTAAAACGAAAAGCAATTTCTGCTTAATAATTGATTTTAATCAGCATACTTTAGCACTCCCCTCCCCTCCCCCCCCCCACTACCTCCTCGTCAAGAAGAGAAGTTTTGAAAGCTCTGTTTGACTATATAATATTTGCCCACAACAACCATTTTTAAATATCAAATTTAATGGAGTTCTCTCTAAAGAACAGGGGAACATGAGGGAGGGAGAACAACAAAATGCAAACATACTCCAATGAAACATGCACATATACTCATTTAAATGCAGCATAGAGCAAGGCTTATTTTAGTCTCCTCATGCTGTTTCTGCTATGAAAGAAATTAATATGGCAGTTTCCTTCTGACTGCTGAAAACAAAATTGGTTCTTTCACAAATAAATTGCCTGTATATTTAAAAAGGAACTAATTCCTCACACACAGATTTTATTTGTTCTTTTGCAGGTTTTTTAAAGACTTCATCATCACTACCATGCAGATCTTCTCTTACTGCCACATCCCATTGAAAAATCACAGGTTTATTGATGAGATATTTGAATATAATGCTTCTGACACTATTTTTAGAACCTTTTCTTTTTAAAAAACTGAATTGTTTTCAGGCAAATAACTGTAAACAGTGTGACAGCAGCTTCCCTTTACGTGCACAGCACCTTCATCAGCATCTTGCAGATCAGCTTTAGTGACCATTGGAGCAGCTATACAGGGAAGATAAATTCAGCTTCTAATCAAAAAGTGGGAGAAGGAACATGAGGAAAGGAACTTATTTCACTTGGTCAAGAAGTAATTTCACATTTAGTGTGGCCCATTCCTTGCCATGTTCTACTCACCTAGATCGAAGTTTTAACTTGTCTTCAGCAGAGCATCAGTTTTGGCTTCTTAGTAGTGAGCAAAAATTCTCCCTGAAATTCCTCCTGGGGCAAAAGTTTTTCCACATCCCCCATTTTGTAATGATGACTTAAGTGATATCTCAGGGATATCCTGTTCACTTGGACATGATGGCACACTAGTAAATGAAACTGCCCTTTCTTGATGAATACCACCCACAGCTGATCTCAGCTGCAAGTTACTTGCTGAAACTGGAAATGAAAGTCACTTCTTGAGGACCTCGGGCTCCCTTTACTCTAAGGTACTCACAGTTATGCAAAGACTTGGAAAGCCTCATCATCAAGGATATGCCACTTTAGTGCCCAACAAGCTGCATGGCTTGATGCTGCTTGGAAAGTGAGGGTGAAGGGAGAGAGGCATTTCTGCAACTAAAATGCTCTCAGCTAATAGTTTTGCATTCTAACTAAAGGCAAGGCATCCTAACCTATGCTTGCCAATGCCCATGGGACTGTTGATGAGAACTGCAAAAAAGTCTTCCCAACACCTATAACCCCTTTCAAGGGTTTTTTTGCAAGGTCCAGGTGTGGATCATGAAGCAGTGCTGGAGACTATGGTCTCTTCCAGACAGCATTCTCAGCCCTCAGCATGTGAAGGTCCAAACAAGTGGTATAGACTTACTGATCTGCTCCCACTCAGACAGCTTTTGAACATTCTCTAAAGTACATCTGTCCTGAGGTCTAACTATTGATTGGTCTTCAAAACAACAGCTTTCACTGCTCTGAACCATATGCAACACTTTCACCCATCAGTAGCGTAGGAAGGAAAACCAAATAAAGGTTCAGTGTAAGTTATGCTTTTTCCTTTCAACACATCTTCTGTGTCCTACAGGTAGCTGCTTTATTTTCCTGTGGAAAAATGGCAACAGCAGGACAGCTAACTATTTTATGTGTATTTTCTCTTCCTTCCTTTCAGGCACCTTCCTTTTCCCCGTCTTATTCCTTGAGTATCCACATGGAAGATTTCTAGTACAATTTTGAAGGCTTCCATAGAGTACATGGATAGAAGCAACTAACATTAAGTAAGCTTATCTCACTTTAAATCAGAAAAGAAATTATCCTTCTTTCTCAGCTGTGGAGTAATCTTGTTATCAGTATTTAAAAAAAAAAAAAGAGAAAAGACAAGTTCTTACTGATATATTTTATTCTTATGATAGTCTGTATTAAATATTTAAGGATAAATATACTGTATTTACCATAAATTTCAATGAAGTTACATATGTGATTATGTTCATTGTATTAGCTTTCATTATTCTGAAATGTTTCATACAATGCAATAAAACAGAACAAGTCGAGTCATTTTATTCTTGATGCATTTAATAGCTTAGATTAGTATTATTTTAAAGCAACTTCTTTCCCCTCATTTAGTTACAGTTAATATAGCATGTTTTGTGTGGGAGAACTCTTCTACTTCTTTCACCTGAGTGCTAATGCATCTGATGTATCAATGCCATTAAAGCTGCTAGTCATTTTCCAACCCACATCAGATTTCTTAACTAAATCTATTCACTTAATAACAGATTCCAGGTAATGATCGAAGACTCTGTTCCTGGAATAAATAGGAATGCAAAACATTTTAGACTAGACATTTTTTATAGGTAGATATAAGCATACATTCTTGAATGCTTTGCAAATGACTGCTTTGGGCGGTAAAGAACTACAATAAGTATTTAAGATTAAATTGGGCCTATTAGTTTTCTTACTCAAGTTCAAATGCATCTAATAGAATCTATAGAAAAATTTATGTCTGTGATTACACATGATCCATTCTCCTTTCTTAAAAATAACTACATATTCAAATTTTTGTAGCAAGGTAATTTTGGTTTGGAAACACTTCCTCCAGCTCACACACTTTTCAGCAGAAGAAAATTTACACTGGAGTAGTCCCTTGGAATTAACAGACCTTAATCATCTATGCAAAAGAATAAAAGTGAAAAATAGAATACTCCTGTTAATCAACAATTAATTGTTAGGTGGTTCATTTCAACAAAGTGGACAACAGAATTTACACTGGGTTCTGTCAATCACTGAGAAATTTGTTTTCTTCCTTTTCGTTTTAGTAAAACTTTAGTCCTACTTTCATTCATTCAGCAAGAACTTCTAGGAAAAAAAAAACCACCTTGGAGCATGTATTTTTGGCTGTAACTTAATCCACAAAACATTTTGACTTTCCAGTACTAACATATACATGTAGGTCATTACATTTAGAAATGGTTTTTGCAAAGAGAAAAAAATGCAATAGGTTTTCAGCTGACACTGAATTCCACATAACCGATTAATTTTTTTTTTCAACCCATATGCTACATTTTAATGACTCAAAAGAAGATTTTACNCTTTGCAAAAACCATTTCTAAATGAAAGGTTTTTGCAAAGAGAAAAAAATGCAATAGGTTTTCAGCTGACACTGAATTCCACATAACCGATTAATTTTTTTTTTTTCAACCCATATGCTACATTTTAATGACTCAAAAGAAGATTTTACAGCATATTTAAGCTGTGATACAAACTGTATTCCATCTGATTAACAGCAATTAGAAATATTTACTGTAGGTTGGTGCTTATTTCTTGCTCCAAGAAAATAAAACGAACATTTTTGATGGAAAAAGTAAAAGACGAAAAAAAGGAAAAAACAAACTCCAATGTGAGCTGAATTCAATATTCATGGTATGATAAAATACAAGTTTGTTTTTACAATTATATTAATGTATTTTTTGTGACTTTGTTTTGTTGAATTCACTAGTGGGGTTTTTTTTCTTTATAAATAGTAGTCAAATAGAATTATAGACGGTATAAGGTTTTCAGTACAATAATTCGAAAAACCACATTCTTTTTGAAAGTACTTTAGATATTTGCTTGCTATGAATAATATTGCAAAAAATGTTTTGCCATTATAGACAAATGCATTTCCCACACATTCCTCATTGGACAAGTTCTACCATTATATTAACTAAACTTAGCACTTATGAGGCTAGGACTTTACTTTTTAAAGTAAAAAAACAATGATAGAAAAAAAATAGGACCCTGACTGATGGATGTGGTGTTCCTCTACTCTTTGTATCTCATCAGGCTTGTTTTGGGGCTGCATAGCAAGGTCAAAGTGTTTCTGAAGGACTGTGTTCTCACCTAACGTATAAATCTTTTTTAAAATACTGCTAATTAACACATTTGGAGTTACTTTGAGACTATTTTATGTTCTGTAGAATCCAGACAGACCTCAATCATCTATGCAAAAGTACAGAAGTGCTTTTAAAATCCTTTGTTCCCCTATGTTGTTAGTTTCTCTGAGGACACTTATGGCAGCTCTAAGAACTAGTATAAAAAATGTTCATTCAAATAAATGTCTCCAAAAATTCTGGATTCAGAAAATAATTTCACCACTATTCAACAATTCAGGACAGAGATCTTGCCTGTGGCTAATTTATTGTAGAGCTAAATGGTTCTAATTCATTATGTACTCAAGGAAAGGATGTGCTCATGGAGTAAAAAGGAACCACTTAACCCAGATATTTCTTTCGTGCTCTCAGCAAGTCCAAAACCAAGAAAGGCGAAAAAGAAAGGTTTTATGCACCCTCTTAATTTGCAGATGGCAATTAATGTATACCACTACAGTAAGATTTCATATAACTTTGGTATTTCCAGCATTTGTTGAGATTACTAAGGCCTATTCAATCTTTTTTCCTAAGTAATCTGCTTTGCTAAATTTTTGTAGTGTATAAGAAAAACATAAATCAGTGCTTTCACACACACACGTTGTGACATCGAACCCACTTCTGAATATAGAAATACTGACATTCATAATAGTAGTAAAACAACATTTCAATCTGATCCTTTGCTTAAGTATAAACCATTAGATGTAATTATGAAACAGATTTAAAAGAGAGGAGAAAAGTGAATTAGAAAAAATATTAGAAACACCTTTTAAAAATCATTTAGATTTAAAAATATTCTATTATTAAGTGCTATACCAGACTGGCAAATAAGTAAATAAATAACCTTCTTACCTCAATGTCATTCTCTGTTTTATTGCTTTATATTTAGAATATTTTATCATATTACAAATGAAAAAATAATTTTATTTCTGTATAGGAAATCAACACACTGTAAATACAGATGTAAATTCAGATGGAGGGTCTCTATTTTTGGTCCTTGCATGTACAATGCATTGCACAATATGTTCCTCAGATCAACAGCTTTTCTCTTGGTACTCCCACAGATGAGGGGAGATTACTGTTTGGGGGTGGTTCCATAACACAAAAGGAAGTGGGGGGAAAAAAAAAAGAGAACAAGAAGATGTGTATGTAGCAAGAAGAGACCAGGAGCTCCTGAGGAAAGCAGTGAATAGATACACACCTAGACTTCACAGGAACCAAAAGACTTTTCTTGGACACCCAGGGGCATCTGAGTGGAAATTGTTGCAACCCCAAGAGTCAGTGGAAATTGCTGGATGAGAAGTAAGACTGGAGGAAAAGAATAGTACTAGAAGTACACAGGGGTCAGAAGGACTTATGAACACTAATTACTAATTATTTTAGAAGTTCCCACCTGTGTAGCTCTAACTGAAGCTAGCTTTAGTGACTCGGAAGGTAACGTGTGACACCATCTTTACACCAGTACACGCATATATTTTATTTGGGATCCGTCTCAAACTTCTGCTTGAAGATGTAAACAAAGTATATAGCAGTATAGATAAAGCAGAAACAAGAAATTATTCTAGGGCTCAGGCATCACGTGACAATATACATTGTGATAAATAGTTTGTCATCTTTTTCTCGTTTTTTCTGTCAACACACATGGTCCTTTGTTCTGACATTCTTTGTTAATATAAATTTCCTCTTCTCCTTATCTTGTATCAGAAACAGTGTGGCCAGCAGGACTAGGGAAGTATTAGTGCAGCTGTACTCGGCACTGGTGAGGCTGCAACTCAAATGCTGTGTTCAGTTTTGGGCCTCCGACTACAAGAAAGACATTTAAATGCTGGAGTGTGTCCAAAGAAGAACCACAAAGCTGGTGAAGGATCTAGAGCACAAGTTTTGTGAGCATTGACTGAGGGAACAAAAGTTTAATCTGAGAAGACCTTATCACTCTCTACAACTACCTGAAAGGAGATTGAAGAGAGGTGAGTGTTGGTCTCTTCTCCCAAGCAAGTAGTAGTAGACAAAAGGAAATGGTCTCAAGTTGTGCCAAGGGAAGTTTAGATTTGATCTTAGGAAAAAATTCTTCACACAAAGGGTTATGAAACATTGGAATAGGCTGCCCAGGGAAGTTGTAGAGTCATCATCACTGGAGGCATTTAAAAGATGTGTAGGTGCGGTGCTGAGGGACGTGGTTTAGTAGTGAACTTGGCACTGCTAGGTTTATGGTTGGACGTGATGATCTTTAAATTCTTCTCCAATGTAAATGATCCTGTGATAATATGATTTCCCATGGCCACCACAGCTCCATCACATCTTCAATAATAAGTCTGACGCTAACTAAAAGTTGGATCTAATTAATAAGGATATATAAACCACTAATTCTTTTCTATCTAGAATACCTCCTGCACTGAAGAGGATAATGTGATTCAGGTAGTCTTTGGCAGCCACCTGAAATCTGTTTATACAAGGAGACTCACTAATGCTGTCAACAGGGATATACTGCTAGGAAAGTAATTTTATTTAGCCATTTCAGCCATAGCTACATACTTTCTACCAGGAAGCAAAAACAAATGAAGTTCTAGGACAACTTTTGTTGATTTATTCAACAGTTGCTATAAAGCATGTCAGTTAAACTAACTGCTCCTGAGCTCTGCCCATTTCTGGCTTATTACTCTGCTCTGTCCTTGCAATATACATTTAAGAAGAAAACAAATTACTACTAGTGACAGAAAATAACAGTAACTACCTATTCTTCATTTCCTGTAGTTCCTCAGACCACTAAACCAGGATAGGCATATACCCATATGCATATGACTAACTTTGTACTTGTCAAAAGCTCTGAAATTACATGAGGGCATGTATCCTCATCTATATTATGTTAAGCTACTAAAGGCAACTCTGAAATGCAGGTTTTTGAAATATGTTTCCTAATAACATGTTCAAGTACCATGGAAATTCAAGACTTGAACATGAAAATATTTATGATGATGAATAAATTGACACACACAAGAAGTCCTATGGACATCAAGAAATTATTTAAGTTGAACATATATGTATATATAACTAAGAACAAAGCTGATCCACTTTTTTTTCCCCTGAGTGCAAAAATTATTAGATAATACATATAGAAATGAAAGGTTTTTAAGGGATTACTTATTAGCATTTAGGAGAGATAAAGAGAAAACTGAGGAGACAGAAGTGTCAAAGCATGTTCTTGCCCAGTAGTCATTTTTTCATATCACACTTCCACAATATTACCTATACCATAGATTTTTCAAGAACCTATAATAAAATCAATATCATATACCCTGTTTATTTTCACTTAAGTGAGAGACCACTTATCAGAGACTGGAAGATCAGCTGTCAGAACAGTAAGCGTATTTTAAATGCTTCTATTTGTAGGTTATCACTGGAATTGGCTGAGGTTTTCAGATACTACCTGTCCCTCACAAGTACTTTACACTTTTATTTCTTCCTCCCTTAATAAATAAAAAACTGGGGTCAGTCACCACAATCAGTGGCTGATGTGTCACATAAAAATACTTTAATTTCCCTTTATTAGGTAGGTTTTTTCTCTCTCTTCAGTTTTTTGCTATTTCTCATAGGACTACTTAGCAAAGGAAAAAATATCAGTACATTTGCTCAAGTAGACAGAAAGGCTTTAATCCTACCTGGTTTTCTGCAAGGACAAACTGATCAGAACTCTGGAGGTTTCAGCAGAGGGTAAGCAAGATCAGTCTTAGGAGAATACTGTTGCACTGCATGATGTCTTATATAGGAAAAAGAAATGAGAGCAGTATTCACAAAAGCCCACGTTGAGCGTTCTAAACCAATTAGGTTATAATATACCACTGAAAATAATTTGTTTGTACTACTAAAACTCTGGGGAAATCTGGCTCAGCAATAAAGCCCAGCTGTTGCTATTCACTGCATTTTCATTTTGTAGTTCTTGCAGTACAGACAATGTTAAAGGGATGCAGCTGCAAACTGTTCCAAGTAGCAACAGTTTGCACCTGGGCCGATGCTGAGCTGCTAGTATTTCTCTTTCCATTCATAATATATATATTCTATTTGTAATTTCATAAGCAAAAAGCTACTATATGGTTATTAACACTAATCCCAAATAGGAAAAGTTGGTATGAGAATTTCTTCCAAGTTCTCCATTTGGTTGTACAAGATAATTATACAGAGAGCTTGGTCTAACATGTGGAATTGTACCTATTCTACCTTTAAATGAACTCCACTGTGACAGTCATTTGAAAAATCACAGCAGAATAAGCATGCAGATTTTTAGACATTTCCCTGTAAAATGTTTCCTTGCTGGTTTCCCATGTTTTGCACACACTAGCAACCGAGACATAGAAATGTAATGTGAAACTCTACAAGCTAGCATTTTATGTTAATTTCAGTGCTAATATTTCTAAGTATTGCAGACTTTGCCACCTGCAAGAGCAAGGCAATAAGAGATATAACTAATTAGGAAGACCATAACTTATTTAAATTAGTGAGTCAGAAATAAAGCAGTTTTTCATTCTGTTTCTCTCACCAGAAACTTCTACAATGTAAGTCTTAGCAAAATGAGAACAGTTATTAAATAGCAATGCCACTTAGGCATTGGCCAGATTAATCAACCTTTCACCTAATTAAAAAAGATCCTTCTACCAACAGAAAGATTCTCAGACAAAAGTAGGAATTTTATTAGTCTGCTACTGCTTTTCACAAAAGAATACCATGATAAGAAACTTGTGCAGCCTTAAAATTACATCTTTTACAACAGTTCACATAAATTTAATTAACTGTTATTTTATTAATCAGACCTTCATCATCATAATTAGTGTTAGACTGCCAAAATGCTGAGAAAAATACATTTGGCAAATCTGGATTGTGGACTTTCAAAGAGAAGATAGACAGTAAAATAGACACATGCCAAAAAGTAAAGAAACAAAAACATAATATCAAAACCAATATACATACATCCTCAACATTAGGCACTAATTTTCACCAATCAGTCATTCTGTCCAGACTCCACCCCCAAATCTCAGAGAGAGATTGAGTGAAAAACAGCTGGTTTACACCAAGGAAATATCCTCCCCACTACTAACAAAAGTCCACATTTTTCATGAAGACTGAAGTGGTGGGAGGAGTATGACAACATTGTTATTATGGGTATGTTTTCATTTTGTAACATATGATTACTTGATTAAGGTTGTTTACTTATGGAATTACTCGTGTAGATGGTTGATGAACCTCCTCAGGGAAGTTAAACCCTACTACTACTGTATTGCCAGAGGAGGATAATGAATACAGCTGTTTAAGGAGTTCGGTTTTTAGCTGTTGGGTAACACAAAGTTAGTCAATCACAACAAATTTCAGTCTTTATGTGAGAACCACGGGGAATTTTTGTTTAAGCTTTTTGGTTGTTTGTTGAGGATTTTTGTTCTTGTTTTTTTTCTTCCAGTAGCGAAGCTTCTTTTTAAATTGAATTCTATAAACGAGGCAGTATGGGAGAAAAGGAAACAAGTACATTTATTTCTTGTTGTTTTTACAATTTTTTTTTGACTTTACAATTAAGAGAAATATACATCATTACTTAACTATTATTATTTAATTTCACTAGTCCACATTTCATTTACTGGGAAATTTAAAATTAGAATTCCTATTTAAAAAAAAAAAAAGGCAAATAAAAAGATTATTCAAGCAGTTCTTGGTCAAGTGAGATCATTCATTTCTGTTTGACTCAGTGGCCTGGATTATACCTAGTAGCAAGCTCTTTCCAAACCCCTGCTTCAGTTCCTATTCCCTGTAAATCAGGCAGCCAGCCTGCCAGTTAATACTGTAATGGATTTAAGTGGTAAGGTTTTGGTAGCAGGGGGGTAAAAGGGGATTTTCTGTAAGAAGCTCCTAGAAGCTTCCCCCAAGTCCAGCAGAGCCAATGCTACCCAGTTCTAAGACAGACCTGCCACTGGCTAAGGCCATCAGCAACGGTGGAAGCGCCTCTGCGGTACCATATTTAAGAAGATGAGGGCGGGGAGGGAAATGTGCAACTTCAGCTGATGAGAGGAGTGAGAATATGTGAGAGTAACAACTCTGCAAACACCAAGGTCGGTGATGAAGGCAGGGAAGGAGGTGTTCCAGACACCAGAGCAGAGATTCCCCTACAGCTCATGGTGAGGCAGGATGTCCCCCTGCAGCCCATGGAGGCCCATGGCAAAGCAGATACCCACCTTCCAGCCTGTGGAGGACTTCACACTGTAAGAGGATGCCTGAAGGGAACTGTGACGCTGTGAAGAGTCTGTGCTGGATGAAGTGATGAAGTGACCGCAACCCCTATTCCCTCTTCCCCTGCAGTTTATCTCAGTCTTTCTTTCTATTTCCTTTCTTCTGTTCAGTTGAGGAAGGGGAGTTATAGAACAGCTTTGGAGGGCACCTGACATCCAGTCAGGGTCAACCCACTAAAAATACATCAATGGAAGTTGCACTAATGTGAATTTTTCAGAACCTTTTTCTTGAAGGACACACTTGTTCAAACAATTTAAAGTTAATCATACTGGGTAAACTGCAGAGTACCACCTAGCTCATTCTGGACTTTCTTTCTGCAGTACCTGCTGCTCCTGCTTCTGTCTTCTATAGCAATATGTTCTTTGCAACTTTTTTCAGTTGACTGGGTTCAGTTAAACCCCCAGATATAAGACAGCCAATACAGAATGACACACTAATGTAGGAGAAATTACAGGAAAAAAAAGTAAAAGCTGTGGCCCTTCTGTATACTGGAATAGTTACAGAATAAAGGCATATATCAAATAAGTTAGGATCTTCCATAACATCTCAAAATAGGCATTATCCCTCTTCTGTTGACACCCTTCCTCTGAATGGCTCTGGATACAACATCTTATTTGATTCCTTCTACTCCCTGCCTTAGTTTAGGAGCATGACATTCTTTTCAACTACAAAGAGTTAGGTTAAAACAGTGGTATCAACATCTAATACTATGTTCAGGTAACATATTGATAAAGATGTACTAGTTTAATGGTCAGAGAATTCAATGAGGAACTGAATTCTTCAAGAAAGCTGGGTTGTTCTTGTAATAATTCGATTTGATTGCTTGTTTGGG
>VZRU01015262.1:91753-119100 GCA_013398155.1 Pedionomus torquatus
ACAAAACAAAACAAAAACAAAACAAAACCCAAACTAGTTATTTTCAACTATTGTGGGGTCAAATATCTGAAGTAAATAACATCCTTAACCTAAGATCATTGTCTATTCCCCTTTCCCAAAGAAAGTTTATGTAGCAGCCAAATGTGGGTAGAGCGAGTTTCACTGGGTGCTGATTTGTAAGTGTTTCCTGATCCATGCAGAAAGGAAGAAAAAAACCCCAGAGTCTAAGAGAAGAGAAGCAGTGAAACAAACCACAAGCACCATTAGCTCTGGGAATGGCAACATCTGAAAGAACATGTGGACTAAGTGCTCTGGAAAGTACTTTGGCATTAAGACAGTCCTGCTGTTTCTTCTTTGCTTCCTGTTGTGTTTATAGAAATAGCATTTTGTACCAACTTTGTAAACAAGATTGCATCAAAGAAACAATCCATAATTCCCCAAATGTGGTAAAGTGCTGGAGACAGAAGGGAACAGTGTATTCTGTTCAGTTTGATTTTCTTGTTAAGTAAAGAAAAAACACATTGAAGTGTCTCCGCCAAAGAAGGGGCAGTTTTGCATTTAACCTGGTCATAAACAGTGTATGGATCTCTGTAAGTGGGACATACAGCTCTTGCTGAAGGGGCGAGGGATCACTCTATGTAGGGAGAAAACATCCACTGACTTAGCTGAGAGTTATTCTTAGAAAACTTCCTGAAAATATCATTAATGGTCTTGTACACACAAAACCAGAAAATAACTTTAGGTTAGGCGTGATCACTAGTCACAGGTTTCAGGCAGACAGAAACACCAGTTTCTATGATTTGTATAGACCGGTTTTGCATGCAAGTAGGAGTACATAAAAATTGTCACTATAACTATTTCTATATATTATATAGAAATTCTATATTTCTATATGTTACATAGAAATTCAACTGAATATAAGACAGCAGTTTGCTCAGGTGGCCAAGAAGGCCAATAGCACCCTGGTCTGTATCAGAACTAGCACAGCCAGCAGGACCAGGGAAGTGATTATCTCCCTGTATCAGCACCAGTGAGGCCACACCTCAAATGCTGTGTTCAGTTGGTTTTTTTGCTGTGTTCAGGTGAAGGATCTAGAGCACAAGTCTTATGAGCATTGGCTGAGGGAACAAAAGCTGTTTAGTCTGGAGTAAAGGAGACTCAGAGGAGACCATATCACTCTCTACAGCCACCTGAAAGGAGTTTGTAGAGAGGTGGGGATCAGTCTCTTCTCCCAAGCAACAAGCAATAGGATAAGAGGAAATGGTCTCAAATTGTGTCAAGAGAGGTTTAGATTGGATATTAGGAAAAAATTGTTTACCAAAAGGGTTGTCAAGCATTGAAACAAGCTGCCCAGGGAAGTGGGTGAGTCACCATCACTGGAGGTATTAAAAGATGTGTAGATGTGGTGCTGAGGGACATGGTTTAGTGGTAGACTTGACGGTGCTAGGTTTATATTTTTGGCACAATGATCTTGAGGGTCTTTTCCAAACTAAAGTATTTTAAATTATTCTATTATTCTGTTTTAAACTATGAAGATACTGTTTTGAAGTCTCATGCTTTACCAGTACAATCCTTACACTGTTGTCAGCAAGATAAAATCAAAACTATTTTTTTTTTCATTATTTAAAGAAAAAGAAATGAGGAGGAAATTATGCCCATATTTCCTTGTCATGTGCATCAGTAAATAAGAATATTGTTGAAATACAATATTAATATTATATAATTACAAACTTCTGTTGGATGATGTCTGAGAGACTAACAGCATGCATTATGTACACTATTGAATTAATGTTTATAAAAGTATGGGTACAGGTGCCCATATGCTGGCATCAGGGGCTGCAGGGGCCTTGAGGATTCATCAGAAAGAAGACTCCAAAAAGCAAGTAAAGAAGGAACTGTAAGCTTCTTAATTAGTTACTTATAATAACAGTAATGACTGTTTTAATATGATGTCAAAGCAAACTTCTGGGAAGGAACAGTATTCCTCCTTTGCCAAAAATGAGAGTAGGAGTCTGACAATCTGTTCTGCATATCTGCACTGATATAGGAATCTTAAGCAAATCATTTGATTTCAGATTGCTAGTCAATGATAGGCACAATTATTAAAATTGCTTCAATTAATCATGTGCCTTATGGGTAATTAATTCCACATTTAAAATTAGTGGGCTGATTTAAAATAATTGAATCAACAATAAAACAAGAAAAACAACCGCAATTATTTAAAGTTTTACTTCACCAGTGAACATATGCCAATTTCAAACAGTAGTGGTAGTGATATTAATTTATATTATAGGAGAATAATACATGCAATACCAGGAAATTCCAGGGGAAAAAAAAATATTGCATTACATCCGTCTGATCTGTTATTTTCATATGTTTATGCTCCTAAACCATCCCATTTGTAAAGCTGGCAGCTATGACCAAAAAAGCCTTCTACTCTCTATGACAGTAAAGATGATAGCAACTTGTTCAATTATATAGATGGTGTAGTGTGGCACTGTAAGATAAACTTGAATGGATGGAAGTTTCATCTGTGTCTATCACATGCAAGAGATAAAAATGCTTTCTACCTTGAAAATAATATCTACTGTATGTTTTCTATTTACTGGATTGCATCATTTTATTACTAAGGTGGCTGAATATAATAAACATCTTGCAATCAAGGTGAGATTTTTTACAAACAACTTAGAATATATTCTTCACATATTTTTTTAACACTCAATGTCAATTCTCCAATGCATTCTTTCCATTCTGACAGTCTCAGACAGAGTAACTTTTTTTCCATGATTTTCCAATGGTCCAGTTTCTCCTTCACTATTAGAGAGTATTGTCACTAAACATATAAGTTCTAGCCATTTCTTAAAATGTTCTGCAACGTCTAATTTAAATCACAGTCCTCTCAAATTATTTATCACAAAATACATTATGATCTAAGACCACTAGTTTGAGGTCCTCAAAGGTACTAATGAAAACACAATGTAATTCACAAAGTTATGGACTGTTGCAAGCACAACCAGTTAGAAAAACATTGCGGAATGGTAACTGTAGGATAAATTCTCCAAGATGGGAGAATCATTATTTGCATTCTGAAAGATTAGAGACCTAATCCCAATGCACACTTGAATTTTACTAATTCTGCACTGTGTAGTAATTTTTCTGAAGGGAGAACAGAAGAGGTCACCAAGATTAAAATACTACTGTTTTCAAATTACATGACAGGTAAAACCACAGTGATTAAATATCTAATTTCAATTTCTTTTGGACTGGATGGATAACAAATAAAATAGTTGGTATTAGTCACAGCATGAAGTTGGACATCCAGTAAAAAGAATGCCAAAAAAAAGGTTAGACTCATCCACAGCAGATATGGAGAGCACCTGATAAAGTAACAAATTATGAGATGTACAGTTTTCAAGTATCTCTCTCTAATTTTATTTTGACCTGAAGTCAAGTGTTTACTTGGTAAGTTACCAGAATACATTAAGCTACTCTTTTCTCCAAGTAACAGCTTGGTCTTAAACTCAGTGGGAAAAATCAGCTGAAGACTTCTTCCAAGTCTGTGAGTTTATCTTTAAAGATGGAGTGGAAAACTCTACTATAGATATGTTGAGTGGTCTCCATAACACGAATGTGTGCATGTGTTTTCTGTATAACTACAGAATACAGTTTCTCAAATTTTCCTAATTCTACTTGACTGAAATGTAGTTTCAGCAGTTATGAAGCACTCTCAATTTCTTCGTCTCCAACTGTTTAACTGTTGACCACATTTATTTTTCCTTTTCTTCATTTCCCAGGTATTTTCTAGGAAACACTTGTCTTTGTCCAAATCTGATTTCATGTAAACACTTGGAAAAAATTCATAATGTCTTCAGAATTAAATGAAAAGTTATATGTAGCCTGCACTGTGGTAACAATACAAGTCTGTAATTAGGAAATCTCACTGTCATAATAACCTCCATTATAATGTGGAGATAAAGGTCAATAAAATCAGGTTCTCCTTGAAAGTATTTATAAGTATTATTTATTCTTCTTGTCAGTGTTTGTACCTTTTCTGTTACACCATTGGATGATGACTGAAGTATGAACAGGATGCTCTCTTGTCTTGCTTAACAAGGTCAGGTAGGAGACCCAAACTTTATCCGTCACTAGAATTCAAACTTACTGAAGAAGGGACATTACTGTAAACTGTGTTAAAATGTAGCTGAGATAAATCCAAAACAATTCTACTGATTGTAAAACATCTCTTAATTTTAAATGATGCAGTTAATTTTAAAATCTGTCAATGTGTTAACCATCTCGATCACTCTAGTCCTGAAAGACAAGAGGCAACAACAAAATGTAGCAAAATAAGATTATTTATCCTCAGGTGGTAGGGGTGAGGTCTATGTCTACAGACACACAGTCTGTACAGTTCTTTCTCAAAGTAGTGAAGTTGTTTTTATGACAGGAAAAAAAAATTAAATCTCAGATACCCGTTTTGAGAGCTGTAAGTTCTGGAAATGCAACTGGACTTCACAGAAGGCTTTTCTTTGTTCCACATTCCTCTCTTTACAATAATTTGAAGTCTTGTACTGTAGAGTGAATTTTGAACAGTTACATCTTTCTCTGCATTTTTTACAGGATAATGTTCACTCAATAGCACAACACCAGAAGTACATAATTATAAAGGGTGAAAGAAGCTGCATTCAAATTACCCATGAGTCTAAATGCTTGGCTCTGTATAATTACTTTCAAATTATTTCTGTCAAACACACGTTATAGTTGAGTTAGTCATTTATGTTTTAAAAAGAAAATTAAGAAAATCAAGGAAGAACTTATTCTGAATTTTTAATAAGAAAAGCTTGTGGTTTTTTTAAAAAATGATCAGGTTTTTAAACTACTTAGTACTTAGCCAGCTAAATTCTGTGGATATGATGGAAAACAGATTCACACATTACAGATTACAGCTCCAGTATTCAGCATGGACTATATGATGATCCTACATATAGAATTTAAGATAACAGCAAGTTTGTTTGTGAAATTTTTGCATATTTTAAATTAATTTTTCATTTCTATGAATTGATAGCTTTTACTGGTCTCTCATCCAGCAGTGAATGAGAACTTTTGAAATCATAATATTGTGACTGCAAATAACACTGTGTTCTATGTAATTCTTGTATTAATGGTTAGGACAGGAAAGAAGGGAAAATAAAAGAAACCTTCTGTCTTCTTCACTGCATTTGTATTTATGATCACCAACTGTGAACTTCAAATCAATTTGAAAGGAAAGAGGTAACTGCCCATTGGTAAAGATGTACAGCAGGGCATCTGGAAGCTTCAGGATGGATTATCTCCTAATTTACCAACCCATAAATAAATTACTTTGGCTCACTTTTATGCCAAAAAAAGAAATTTGTACATCGATGAATTGAACAGAGAACAGGATAGACAGATCTGAAGACAAACAGCAAGTAGTAGTTGGTGAGTGACTGTAAGTGAGTTATCACACAGTGTTGTGGTAGAAAATTCATATGCTATAGAAACCATAGAAATACAAATAAAACCATTTATATACCACACAGTTGCTTTTTACTTGTCATGCTTTATCTTAGGATAGCAAAAAAAGAACCCTGTGGCAACCACTCTCTCAGTGCCCCGACTCCCAACACCCACCTTCCCAAGGCCACGAAGGGAGAATCAGAAGAAAAAGGCAAAATTTGTGGCTTGGGACAAAGGCAGTTTAACAGAACAGCAAAGGGAACATGAGAACAGTAATATGGATAGAGGAGATATACAAACACGGTTATAATATCACTGCTTACCAACTGCAGCCCAGGTGCCCCAGCTGACTCCTTAGCCTCCTCTTCCCTTATGAGCTCTGGCTACCCTGGGCATGCTCACATGGGATGGAATACCTGTGTCCTTGCTAGATTCTTGGGAGAATTGACCCTATCCCCACTGGAACCAGGACACTTGTAAACCACATTCTATAGAAAAATAAAAACCTTCATAATTATTGAAGTGTTAAATTGTTATTGGTTCATTGTCCGTATTGCTGTTCTTCTTGTAAACATCCTTCATACTGTAATGAGATTTTCTGAGACCTGAAATACAGTCCTCAGTTCTAAGTCAGTTGATTTTGGAAGACACCATTGAGAAGACTGATGAGATGCTTTAACAGATACAATGCCAGAGCTCTGCAGATAGAAGTGCTTGCCTCTAACAGTACTTGCACTTCATATTTTAAGGAAAGATTTCAGGCCTCATACTTATATAAACATCCCAGTTTCAAACCTTGCAAAATGCAGAGATCATATTTAACATCATCTACAGGTGGAATTTAATGGAAACTGGCTTAACTTCAACCTAATCATAGGTGAAAATCTGCATATCTTGTGCTAGAACAATAGAAAAAAAAGAATCCTGAGTGGAGAATCTGCATATTTTGGATGGGTTTGAGCAGAACAGCTATTTCAGCTGTGTGGTTGACTACATGAGTCTGTGTCGGTCTCTATATGTGGCAGACCATGGAACATACAAATCTGCTTCATGCCACCTTTGTCTTTGTCCCTTGAAATATCCACATGCAGATATCAGAAGGTTCACCAGATATGAGCTGTAAAATTTCTTATGTCCATGGTGAAGGCAAGATATTCTAAATTTGAGATTTCTGACTAAGCTGGGTATATAGTTTGGAAAACTGAATCTTTTTTAATGTCCCTGGAGTCTATATTTAAGGTTAAAACACACAAATGCTGAGTACATCAGTGCTTTCCCAGGCACCTTCCAGTGAACGTTCAAAGTCTACTCCATACAGCAAAATCATAAAATCACATAATGATTTGGGTTGGAAGGAAATTTTGCAGGTCATCTGGTCTGACCCCCCTGTTGGGAAAACAACTTGTTCAGGTTGCTTAGAGACCTATCCAGTGTTATGTCTACTCTGAATCTGCTTGGCTTTTTCTTAACCTTATGAGGTTCACATGGGCCCACTTCTTGAGGTTCTCCATGTCCCTCTGGATGGCACCCTGTCCCTTGAGTGTGTTAACCAGACCACTCAGCTTGGTGTCATCTGCAAACTTGATGAGGGTGCACTGAATACTATAGTCTATGTCTCCGATGAAGATATTAAACAGTACTGGTTCCGATATGGATCCCTGAAGGACACCACTTGCCACCAGCCTCCATCTGGACATTGAGCTGTTGACCATTACTCTCTGGATGTGACCATCCAACCAACTCCTCATCCACCCAACAGTCCACGCATCAAGGCCCTGAAGTCTTTTGGTTTCCCTTGGGCTACACATTGTGGCTTTATCACCACCCACATGGAAGAGCGTTGACTAATAAGAATTTTGAATTATTTAGGATTAAAGTACATCCTGCAAAATTCACATGAAAAAGTTCACAATATTGGACAGCGAGGGGCTTGACTAGAGTAATTAGGCAACCAAGAATGTTAGATCTCAATATCTGTTACCTCCTTTGCTGATCTATTGGAGATAATAACTTTAGTGTATAACAGGATTGTTGCAGGAGTGGCAGGGGAAAATATTTTGTGCTATAGTGTTTATCAATAACTGAGCTGATATAATCTTTAGTATTGTAGATAAAATACTTATGCACAGGAATGTTTTTCCTAGGAAACAGCTTTAAACTTGCAAAGAAAAGAGAGGGAAGAATTAAATAAAAGCAGCTTTTTCATGACTGAGTATATTCCAATGTAAATGTTGCATATTCCATCATGGTAAATAGGAGTATAAAATCACAAATGCCACAAAAATTTTACTTAATGCTATATCTTTCTCCACTAAATATGTCTGGTTTGATTCCACTGAGGACAAGTGAGCTGACAAGAGTGTTATTTTTAACAGTTTCCCTGGAGACAATTTTTCTGTAATTAATTAAAATGAAGAAATAATTTCCAAACCGTAGCATCTTCAGGGACGTGTGTGGGTGCTGGAATTCACCCACTTGGTATTTTCTAAAGCAATAAAGCATATATTAGATAAATTATTGTAGTTGATAAATAGTTCTTAAGTGCAGAACAACTTCTTGATTCTTATTAAGAAGCCATTTTATTTGAGCACAATACATAAAAAATAGTGTAAAACAAAAGCGGTATGGATTCACAACTTGATTTAAATACCATAAAACTAACTTTCACATTAGTAGCAAACCGTTGTATTTCTTGCTGCAAAATTCTTAAATACCAGTAAACTAACACAAAACTATTCAGAATGTTTTTTAAGAAATTTAAGTTAATATTTATTTATTAAGCTTAATTGGCAAAAAATATTATGATATATTTATCTCAAAACTTCAGAACTACATGTTTTAGCACCAATTGGGTTGTTAGATTATAGTAACATATCCTTCCTGGGGTAAAGGGAAACCAGCAAGAGATTGGACTTCATTGCAACAAAAATTAATTTTTTTCAGCTTCAAGAGGAACACTGTTTTGGATTATATGATTATTTAGTGTTGACTGGTTTAAGTATGAAAGTTATAATATAAATTCTGACACAATTAAATGGAAAAGAGACAGCATTGTAATTAAGCTTCACAATAGCAGTGTGGTGAGGTATGAAAAAAGGAGACTTATTCAGCACCTAAGATAAATTATTGTAAATCCATAGTAGGAGTATGTAAAAATGAATTCAGATTTTTCATCACTTTGAAAACCCATGACAGTGCAAGTTTTACTGCTGACTGCTGTGTTCAGGAATTAAGCTGTGGAAAAGAGATGCTAACTAAACTCTTTGTAACCAAAAGTGAAAGAGGCATTATCCATATGAATTCCATATGCTCAGAGTGCTGGAGAGAGAATAATTTGTCTTACATCCTTTCTTTCATTTTGTTGTACCTCAATTTTTGTATTCTCAATCCTCATTAAATGTATAAATCAGAGAAATAAAACCCAAATCTTCATGTTTTTGTAAGGACTAAGGTAATATTACTAACATTTTTATCAATTAAAAAAAAATAATAAAAAAAAAAAAACCCAGAAAATATCTATAGAACATTTTAAAAAAATAATACTGCTATAAGCCAACAACCTGCTTTTCTCTTCATTTTGTCAATGTGTAGCCAGTTCTCCTGACTTACTGGTAGCATTTGGAAATGGAGAAAAATCGTTTGAAACTAGGGTCCTGTAATAGGATGCTGATTTTTTGGATCAGCCAAAATAATCATCTAGATGAGATGACTAAATAGGTAATCTTCAGCACAAAACTTTGTGTTGGATTCTGTAAATACATTATCTAAGCAGATATTCCTAAAGGAACAAATCAGAGGTTATTGTCCCCAAGTAGAACACAAATGTCTGGGATATTCAAGTGTGGACACTTTATTGCAACTTATTGTGCTGGGTGTAATTTATTTAACTGGATTAAGTGAGATACCTTGCAGAAATTCTAAACAGACTCATCATCTGCAAATGAAAAGCAAGAATACTGTTCTTATGCAAAACTGAAACAAAAGGTTCTTCATAAGGACCAGTAAATTAACAACTTTGTAAACTGAGGCAGCTGCTAGGAGGAGCAATGCCTTCATAAACCAGTGACATTGTCTTCACTTTGAAAGATGACTTTCTCGGCCTAGTATGTATTACACCAGAACTCATAACGTCATTGTTGCTGACTTGTAAAATGTTTCTTTTAAATCTATTTAAAATCAAATTACTAGGAAACAATTTATGCTTATAACCTGATCAGATATGCTGGAACACTCAAGTAGATATGTGTTTAACTTATTAAATTAATAGAAAATATTAACTACTAGCAAATTATGAGTTTAAGTTTTGAAACTATCAGAAAATTCTGCTCTGACAACCATAGAAGAGAAATCTCTATTCTGCAGCCTACTAGAACTTCAAAACTGCAGTCTACTTTGTGGCCTGAACATAGTCATCAACAATATGTAATAAATTATCTCTAAACTAAACCTGCTTTCTTTGTAGTCAGCCTTCTTACTCTATAATTGCACTGGGTGGGAGTCTGGTAAAGAAAGAACAAAGTCTGAGTGACCAGGTTGGGGAAAAAAGAGGTATTGGAAAACTCCCCACTGTTCAGTTTCAGAACTGTTCCTGACTTTTGTTTGCTTAATATTGCTTAAAAGAGTAAATTCTAAAGGGATTACGGAAATAGGATAAAGTAAACTGTAAATCCAAGAAATTAAAAAGTTTTATGAGAAAGAATGTGGATTTTATCTTTTTAACAAACAATGCTCTGTTTCTTTTTCTGTTGTGAAAAGATAAAGATGGTCTACAAAGTCCATATAATGCTTTCATGATAATTTTATAAAACATTCTTGATTTGAGAGAATTATCTACAGAGGTTGGCCTGGGAATACATTCTGAAAGCAAATGCTAATATGCACACATATCAGTACGAAGCTTGGGAAGCTTTTTTGTTTTTTTCTTTATTTAACCTTTAGAAAATATGCACAAAAAATAGGTCTAATAACTGCTTGGCATTAGAAAATTACTTTTAAATATCCTCACATATAAGTTAGCTTCCACTGAATCAGAAGCTGTGACGACTTGTTCTATTAATTATGAAAGAAAAGCAGAAGACAGTTGGGTGAGGTTAGGACATCTCAACTACAAGATAGAAAAGATTTTTATTAATAGGGAAGTCCTAGCTCTATAATTATGATAATATGTTAAATGCAGATAATTTGACTTAATGGAATTCAGTAATTTAAATAACCTATAAGAACCAGATACCTAACACATTAACAAGCTGTAAATATGGAAATGACTCCGAATGACTCTAAACTAACAAGTACAAGGAAAAAAATAATGCAGGCATAGGAAGGTGATGCACATTAACAAGTGCTCGACTTTTTGTTGTCATAAAACTATGATACCTTGTCATTATCTCTGGAGATGTTCAGTGAAACAAAGAACTGGAACTAATAGATGCTTGCTCTTGTCTTATCTGAATCTCATCTGACCGCTGACATCAGTTCCACAAATTACCTGCTTATCCACAGTGGGTAGAACTTGAATCCTTTTGTTGTGTTACCAAATACAGCAGTGGAATCCTTAATATTTGCTTATAAAACCTTGAATGTAGAACAAACCCACGTAGGCTAGGTTTTCCTAAAGTTTAAAACGCTGTAGTGAAGGAAAAGGAATTTTCATTTGCAACTACTCATTGTGACATTAACACCCCTTCTATCCTCGTCTCACCTCAGCCATGACAGCCACCCATCAACCCTTTCCCCCTGCCCCACGGTGGGCACACTACAAGATGGTCCATCTGCTTGGTGCTTTTAAGACCCATCAATTATCTGAGACGTAACACTAATTTGGCCAGACATATATGAATGTACCTGGAAGTTGTGAGCTCTCTGAACTTTCTGTGCTGTAAATGCTCTTGTATTTTTTGGTGTACTTCATGAGTTATCTATATTTTCTTTATTCTATACTCTTTCTTTTGAAAAATCTAAGAAAAAAAAAAAAAAAAGAATGTATCTGACAAACCTTGCTCTAGTAAAGTAAGAGTTTGATTTCCTGAGATCTCACAATGAACAACATAATTTCTGTGGAATCAAAGTATCAAGAGTCAAATCCTTTCTTCTGAAACTCTGCAGGATTTTTTTTCTTATGCTGTGAATGCTAATGCAATCTAAAATCCTTGTTGAAATAAGCTGTCATGAAAGGAATCTCTGTACAGAAACAGAAAAGGTGAGTAGAGGTAAGGGATAATTTGGAAGTAAACAGAATATTTTTTTTCTGTCATGGGTAATGTTTTCCTTTCTTACATAAACTGGACAGTTTCCAGAAAGCATAAGAAAAATGTAAAAATCCTTTGAGATGTGTCAGAGTCAAATATACAAGCATCAAGCTGATGGTTTTGATGGAGGTGGCAACCAATTAGTAAGTTTGATCACTGTTTAAAAGGATTTCTTTCTGTCATTGTGTTTTCTTTTTATTAGATGGATCTGAGCAAGTATCAGTGTGGTAAAATTAAGAGTAAAACGTGGGCTGTTCTTATGAAAACATCTCTTTTTCTTAAATTAGTATAAATACTTCATAAATACAAAGATCATTTATCCATATTTCAATAAGTATAAAAATAATGATTTCATTTAAAGGTAAAAATATTCTTATTTTGAATCTTATCTTGGAAGCTCGGAGTATTATAAAATATTTCTTTTTCTTTTTGTTTTTATTTTTTTGTTTCAAAAAGCAAACCAAATAATGAGAAAAAACTATGCCAGTCACATAAAGCTGAAACAGAATGCTTTCATTCTTTTATAAACCTTTTTCCCATTTGAGGGATCATCTAAACTTATGACAGCTTTTTTGTATGTTTGTTTCTTTTCTCTCTCTATACAGATTGTTACAATTATATATATGTAAAAGGAAGAAAAGGGCAACAGTTTTAGTTGCGATTTGTGAACTATGAAATACAGAATTTCTTAGATGAACTGTTTTTCTAACTTCATATTCAGAAAAGTTCAGGATAGTATAGTGATGAGGATGTACTTGCAGAACATGAGTTGTGTTGAACACTAACTATACATAGTAATAGGATCATTACCAGCATGTTTGATAAAGTTTTTCTTTCCTAGAGGTTTTAATTTAAACTATAAATCTTTAAAAAGCATGTGCTCAAAAATCTGTTGCTCACAATTTTTCATGGTGGAACATTTTTGGAAATTCTGAAAAATTTAAACATTCCTGGTTGCAGTAGGAGTGCATCAAGCATGTAAAAATTGTCAAACTTATGAACAGACTATGAACACTATTTAGGAGAACACTGGAATAATTAATATAAATGTTCTGGTATTCTACTTAATAGAGCTAACAGAAAGTTCATATTAAAAGTTACTATTAACCTTAGAATGTATATAATCAGCATTATATAAATCTTAATGTCTGCTGCTCATCTTTAAAAGTGAAAAGGGCTAGAACCTCAGGTGATACAGATGGGTATAGCTACTTTCACTTTCAGTCACTCCTGCCACTGATATGTGAAAGGTTTTTCAACATTTTGCACCTCACAAATCAATGGAATTTCAGAATCAAACAGTTTTTACAAGCATCACAGTTTCCTTCTCTCACAGATCTTAGAGAGAGCTTCTCTTTGACACTGTTCCTGGTGAAACAGTCTCCTAGTATATAATCCAACAATCACTAAGTCAGTGCAAAGCCACTCAATGATGTAGACAGGCTCTGAATGAAATTCTCACTGTACATGATAATGTACATTGAAATACATTGAGGTAAAACACAAAATCTTTTAAGAGTTACTAGATATTTTGCTTTTTCCTGAGCACAATATTTGTGGTTAGTTTGTGATTATTGCACATACTAGCTCAAGTGAGTCAAGGACCCACAACCCTGGATAAAGACAGTCACAGCTTAGGAAAGTCTAGGGTAAGGACAAAACCAAGTGCAATCTCCTGAAAGTCCAGTTTAGTGCCCTAAAAACAAGATCATCCTCTCTTATTATCAGGCACTATTGCTCTGAAGGAATTCCCTTAATATTTTAATGACTCTAGTTAGATTTAAAATTAAGTTTGTTAAATACATTCTTATAATTCTAAATTTCTAAACACTTGGTTTACAGTGTAGAGTGGGAGTTTAAGGGGTTGCATTTCTTTTAATCTGCATCAACTCTCAAGTTATCTTTTTGAGTCATCCACAAAACATTCAACTATTTTCATGCCAGTACGCCTTCACTTAAGTTTAATGTAAAACTTCATTCTTTCTTTTTGAATAACCTGGAGGGTGGATGAAGATGGATTGTATTGGAACAATGAAGGTACTTGTTCAGAAGGTAACTACCATCCATTAAGACTTCATCACATACTGATGTCTCAAATCCATGAAACTGCTCTTTGCAGTATCTTCTTTTCCTAGGGAGAAACTCATGTAGTACTGAACAGCATCGCCTAAATTTTTTTAAATCCACACAATACATTAAGGAATGTTAATGTAATATAATTCCTGGAGCCTTACCACATTGGATGTCTTCTGTTTAATACTGAGCTTATTTTTGCTTTTGACATCATTTCTATTTCAACTGATATCCTATGATAAATTGTGTGGTACCTTCTGTCTTTTTTAATTTAATGATAATTATTTATTATGATAGGCTTACTTGGCTTTTACTTTAATATAATATAATCCCTACTTGTCAGAGATATAATGGTATTTTCAATAATCCTTAACATTTTACTTTATGGTACTGTTTTATGTGATAGAAGGAACAATTTTGGCTGACCAATAATGTGAAGACAAATCATATGTAAATGAAAAGGAACCTTCTGAAGAGTAAGCTTAAAAACTAGTTGTTTGGTGCAGTTTACAAGCAATTTAGAATTGTAGATCAGTGCACATTATAGTTCTGTATCAATGTCATTAAAAGCAATTGATAGAATATCTATTTTGTGCCAGCTATGCCATGATCTGTATTGTCCTAAAGTTCCCATATAACCTACTTTCTAAAACAAGCTAAGAATCTAATTTACAGTATTGGTGACCTTTTGAACCTATCTATATTAAAAGTGATGGCAATAAAATTATTCACAGGAGATGAGATAGCTGATGAGTCACACAACCCACATATAAAATATAAGTAGCTAGTTAGAATGTTTTTTGTGAGGGATTGCAATGAAAAGTACTAAAATAAAACTAAAAAGAGAAATCATGGTAGTTTGAACCTAATTTAGGAGTAAGTGACAGATAAATATATAACTAAGAGAGAAAATGAAATAGTTGTAAATAATGATATGAAGATCTAGAGAAGAATGGTTTCCAACAGATTTTGTGATACCTGTCATGTGCAAGAAAAGACATTCTGTTTGCCTTTACTTTAGGCAAAGGAGAAAAAATGACAGAAAAAATATTGAGAGCTTGAATGTAAATTGAAGTGGAAAGAAAGAACCTTAAAGCAGGAAAACATCACTAGTAGTTCATTGTTGGAGTGACTGATTGATTTATCTTTGTGTTCAATTATGACCAAGTATTTTATCTTTTAGAAAATATTTCTGTGCTTATCTTAGCTTTATGAATGCATTTAGAGGAAAACTATTCAATTAACATGGGAAGAAATTATTTTCTCATCCTAACATATGTGCTGTGTATTTATATGTATTATAGATAAACATTGGCTATTAGTCAATGAATAAATTAATGTTGGTTTTCAAAATAACTAGTTGCGTGATTCCATGTCCTAAGTGCATAGAAAGCATTGGTTTAGGTATACACTTTTAAAACTGTATTTACCTCATTGGGAAAAATCACAGGACAAAACTTTGGCTGTGGCTAAGATTTTTTTCACTTCTTGTTCTGCCTGGGAGGTATCAGCTACTCTGTAGTTCTAACTTCTGACTCCAAAAAAAGTTCACTGCCTACAAACCCAAAACAAAAGAAAAGAAAACTTTTGGTGATCAGAACAAATAATGGAGGAGAACATGCATTTATGAGCATGTCTGGGAAAAGGTTGTCCAAGTTTGTCAGGACCACTTTAAAGTTATTTCTTTTCAGCCCATTCTGGATTGGAATCTAAGAATTCCAGGATAATCCTGTCTCTGTATTTATAGTGTTTTAATAATCCATCTTAAGTATCCAAAGAAAATGGATTTGCCCTATAACTCTATTTACTCTGTACTCTATTATCATTGCTATTGCTCTTACTGTTTATTACCCTGGATTGAAATCAGTATTTCAACAGAAGTCTTGTACTATGTATTCTAACAACATAATTAATGAAGTAGTAAATAAACAATATTAATCTGCAACATTATTTGCCGAGGATTTATCCTATACTCAGGGTATCTTTATCTATTTCAATTTGCCATACTTTCTGTATTTATTTTATTTTTATAAAATCTCAATTAAAGAGTTAGCAATTCCATGGTCTTTATAATTTCTTTTAAAGAAGATTCTTAGCTGCAGATAAGTTATCTCAGATTAATGTCTTATTTATTTATTGCTACTACCATTTTCTTGTCACTTATAACAAGGATTTTGCATTTAATGTCTCTAACCTTCATGACACAGCTTTGTGGATTGTAGAAAAATATGCCTTGTTATTAGCACAAGGTTAATGAAAAGGTCACCAATCCAGGGGAAATACAACTTCTGTGGTGGTAAACACCTGTGCTGCATTTAGCTGATATTTTGATGTTTTTTTTACCTATAGTATCATTTTATGTTGTCTGTGTCTGAAAGAATTGAAACCTTTGGAACAGTAAATGAAGCACATGATCAAATATGTACATGACTGCTGGTTTTTTTGATGATGTAATTTGTATTCAAATTTTGATCTTAGGTTTCTCTTTGAAACTATATTTCTGTGGTGCTTCTAGATTTTTAATCAAGTTTCTATATTTTGCTTCCTGAAAATGTGAGAACAGAACTTCTCTTATGTATGATTCTGAGTGGGGATGAATGATACTATAACTTTGTCAAAATTCCCATTTCTGACTAAGGTAAGTATTTCTTTTGTTTCTTCCCATGAAAACCACTGTTCTGCCACTGGATACTGTACCGAATGCCTGTTAAGTGCAGCATTTTTCTTACTGATGGAGAACTCTCCATCTTAGTTGATATCATTCATCAAATACTTTTACTTTATGAGAGCTGGTAATAGAAAAACTTTCTTAGTAGAAAGCATGAGTGGGGAACCAAGTTTAATATTATTCTTCTCTTTGTGCATCTTAAATTTCACACAGTGTTCAACCTCCCTTTGTCCAGAATTACTGTCACTATTCTTGGTCATTTCTATGTTGTCACACATTGTGTACTTTAACCTCTTTCACAATTCAGTTTTCCAGCCTGTGAAAATAGTTTCTTGATTAAATGTAATCTGATTTAGCACTGGAACTAGTGATAGGAGAGGATTTAACAGTGGCTTAAAGTTCAGTGTTTTCTATTCCAATTTCTGAGCTCTTTCACACAGCTTTAGGGGTTTTTTTTGAGAAATCATGTAGTTTGTATGACGTTTTTATTCATGTCTTTTAAAGGCTAATAATTCATATAATCACACAAAGTACCTTTTAGCCACTAAAAGTGTTATCTACACTTTATAAACCTAAGCCTAGGAGTCAGTGCCTCATTAACCATTTATTTTGTTGCTTTGTGGTGCTGACCTGTAATCTTCCTCAAATAAATATGTTTGATGAAGTTGGTATTTATGATAACCATTTGATTGAAGCAGAAAAACAAATCAACAAAATAACATTTTTTCAGTTACATCAGAGGAAAAAGTATATAAACAAAAGACAGATCATGCCTAGGGAACAATCTGCACTTGAGGGACCAATTTTTAATTTATTTTTTTCTATCTCTAATCTTTAATGTATGAAATATTGATAAGTCTGCCTTAGTGGGGATGGGAAGAAATGTTAACATATTTAAAAATGAAGAAAAGTAGGAAACTCTAAGCATTAAGTCCTTTTAAAATAGTTTTGTTTGAAGTATCTCACTTTTTTTCTCTGCCTAATTAAGTGAGATGAATCATTTATCATCATTGATTGTATCAATAATGCTTTCAAAATGATGGAATACCAGGACTAAAACAGCTTGGGGAACATGTATCATCATCTCACCATTCTGACTGAACATTAAAAAGGGAATAAAAGAGTAGGAGAAATCAAAGTTTCTATTTCCAAGGCCTATACCCTTATACAAGGAGAATTCAAATAACTGTTTTCCTCTACAAGGTCACAGAACTTCATTGCACATAGAATGTGTGTTGTTGCAAAATACCTTAAATAACTTATACCCTTTGGGGGATTAAAAATGAGATGATAGTCAAGTTAAAATGTTGATACTAGTATAATATTTTTATACCTCAGAGGAGAATGCTTTTCTATATACTTTTATGAGCCACAGATATAGATAAAACCAAATATTTTAAGACCATGAGACATTTACAACTCGGTTGTGACCACTGTTTAAATCCTTCTCTTTTCCATTGTTGTACAGAGTCAGTCTTGGAGATCATGCCAGACAGAAACCCAGCTCTTCCAATACGAATGGAGTTTGTGGTCTCATGCAAGAGGATATATTTTTTCTTGACCATCATAAAGTGTAAACACTGTGTTTTTTCTTTATGCTGGTACCATTAGGGGGAACACTGTGATCATGGCACCTGTCTGTACTTACTGCACTACCTCCAATACCACAGATGAGAAAACTTATAAGTAGTAGAATATCACTCAGCAATCACATGTGCACATTTTTAAAAGTCACATAAATATTTCTTTATATACTCTTTCACTATGAAGCTTAAAAGAACCCATCATGTTTTGGAAAGCAAACTTCATGCCTGTGAATATTGTATAATTTACCCCAACATTTGGTTTAGATGGGGCTTTATATTTCAGAAAATTTAAAAGTAAACATTTTATTAGAAAAATGTGTGTTCTTCTGTTAAAAAGTAATTTTTTCACCTTTTCAAGTAATACTTGTTCATAACTTCTCCATAAAATAGACTGAGAAAACCTTCAATACTTTTTTTTTTTTTTTTTGTACTGTATTTGCTGTTTGTGTCACAGCTGCACACTGCTTTATGCCTCTGCAGGAAGCTTCATGTAGTGGCAGTGCTTGAAAGGTTAATGGCATTTACTGCATTACTAATCTATTCTTTAAAGCACTGATTAGCATTGAAATTGATTCCCAGCTCCTTGTGGCTGAAATGACATTAATCTGGTCTCTGCTATTAAAAATGTTACACCTTTCTCATGTTACCAGGTGATAACACATCATTAATTTGACGGCTTCCATTGTTCTGTCCTTCACTGGAACACCTACAAATGTGAGCAGTGAGCAAAATTTTAATGTATTCATTCACAAAGAAAAATTGCAGTAGATTATCATTAAGTGCATTTGCAATATGAAGGACAACTATTTTTTGTAACTGTCAGGTATCCAAAAGTATGGATACAGGCATTAGATTGTGGTCAGACAGATACAACATTATTATAGCTATAAAACTTGCAAATGCAATCTACTGTGACAGTGTTGAAAGGTGGGTGGACAGTATTCAATTTTCAGCTACTACTGCCCTATCTCCATATGGCATTCAAATTACAAACAAACTTATAATTTAGTGTTTCACCCATCAGATCAAACCCAGATGCACAATTCCACAATGTGTAGTACAAGAAAGCATTGAACATCAAAGATCATATACTCTTCAAAGCTATTTTCAATTTCCAAACATCAAACTTGCCATTACACTATTGGATTAGAAGCTCCAAGAGTATGGAGTATCTTCTAGGTATGTAATGTTCTGTGGCTCAACTACCTTGTCCATAATCTTACTTTCATTATTAAACAGATTGTAAAGCCAGAACCTGTTTTAACATGCTGGTTTATTCCTGCTAATCCTAATAGGTATCAAAAGCGAAAAACTTACATAGAAATTACTGAAGTTGCAGCTTGCGTAAGTATTGTGTGGTTTTATGAAAGTATTTCTGAAAGACTAAAGGTTAAAAAAAAATAAAATATATGTATATGTAAAAGTTCAAAATTTCAAAATAAACAAAATTGTAAAAAATAATAAAAGCATCCATAAGACTTGTCTGTATATTATAAAACACACATGTAATTTGCATAAAAGGCACAAAGAAAGTGAGCTGCAGGATCAAGGGAACTCTAAAAACCTCTAAATGACAAATATGTTTTTAAAAATAAGAAAAAGATGTCATAATTAAAAATGCTGCACCATTAAACTGAAAAGACAACTACTAGGAGCTTTAAAAGTATATAGAGGCAATACACAGTAAAGTCTGTAATTTGAAATGTCACATACACAAATGTCATCAGAGGACAAAGAAAAAAGCTCTTATGAACTACCATCCTGGAAAGATTGTGTTCTTCAAAAAAAAGGCATATAAAGTTAATGGCATTGAATAATAAAAATCTCAAAAGAAAGAAATACCAACTTAGCTTTCATTTTGAAGGATGAGGTAAAAATGCCCATAAGGTTATCAAGATTGTAGGTCACTATAAAATGTGTGCAAATACATTAGGCAACATGCTGCATTTCATAAAAAGATAAATTTCCACAAGTTATGGTGAAAATATGTATGCACAGGGTGGAGAAGTACATTGCAAATGGCTGAGAGACAAACAGCTAAAGATAAATCTGAGAGATGAATCTGTAAGTATCAGTATTATCTTTTTTATAGGTTACAATTTTTCTCCCATAAATATTAAGAATAAAGGTGAATGGGACAAAGAATCTCTGTAAAAGACCCATCTATTTCTATCATTAAAGGTTAAATATAAAGAAAAAGAACACAACATAGTTAGAGAACACATAGCATTGTAATTTTGTGTTGAATAAAGGAATAAATAAGGGGAAAAATCTGAATGCTTTGTATAATAGGCATTTATATAGAAAATATCCTGGTGAAGAATGCATGGAATACAGGGCTGGTTACCAGTCTGTTAAGTCCAGTTATTTGTCTGCATCAAGTCTGTGCCAGCTACACTAGGAGAACATGTGAAAAATATTCTGAAATGAATTTATAAAACAGCTCACGTAAAGACAGTTTCCATTAATTGGAATGTCACTAATATTTATAATAGTAACAACTAATATTATATTACATAATTTATTATACTTTATATTATATTAGTCTTCATAATATTATAATAATATATAGAATCTATTAATATATTTACTAATAACAACAACAAAGTATTTCTCAGATTAAATAGTATTAATTCCAACTAAATTTTTTCAATATTCATTATATCGGACACTATGCATTTTTAAATAATCTGGATTATCTCTATGTGTGTATACTGATCTCTTTAAAGTCAGCTTTCAAAGATTATTAGGCACATATTAATGAAAGGTTTTGTTCTTAATCAACTAATTTTGTATTACTGTCTTTTGCTAGCTGTAAAATTGCTGTGTTTTGATTTAGTTATCTTTCTCTTTTCTACATAAGGTGAGATAAAAGTTTCCAATCTACCATTTGATGACAGAATTACAATTTGCTGTCTATTTTTTCAAAATCATTCTCAATATTTTCAGTCCTTTTTACAGGGCTTGTTTTTTTGTCTTAGAACTGTTTGTGCTTTTTTTCTCAGATGTCTTTTAGTATTCAAAGAAATTTCATTGAACTTCTTCAGTTACTGCATTTCTGAAAAATTTTTAATGTGAAAATAGACTGGGGAAAAAAAATCAAAAATTAGATTTAAAATTATGTGTCATGTTGAAAACCATGACACATAGCCAAACCATACTAAATCATATTCCTCACTTCAATGGATATAATTTCTGATTCAAGTGGGAAATACTGGACTCCATTTCAAACAAGTATTACATTAAAAGAAAATTAAAATTGTACGGATATCAAAATCTGTAAAATATCAATCATAAAAAAATAAGACTATACGTTAAATTAAAATTTTTGAGATGTGAAGGTGAGAATGAACCATATGTGAGGCAAAATAATAATATATGGTAGAAGTATACTGCTTAAACAACACATTTTAATGACGTAGAGTTGATGCGAAATCCAGAGATATATTTGCAGCTATAAAATAAGGAATAAAAGCCAGTACTTTAGCCATTAAGATTTCTGGTAAAATATTTTTGAGATAGCTCTGACAAACATTTTTTATTACTTTTTTTCCCCTGTCTTTCCATTTCCATGGAAGATAGACAGACAAGCAGATAGACAAAATGACAAAATTTCTTAGCAGATGGTGGCTGCGAAGTCAGAAAGTAATGACCTGGTTTTGAGTAACTGAGGAAGAGGTGATATCTCAGGGGGTTTTTGCAAAGAAAATGAAAATTAGGCAGATGGTTTCCATTCTCACCCACAGCTGAAGTGTTACAGTAGTATTATGCCATCACAAGTCTATAGCTGAAACTAACTGTGCACTCTTTCTTTGTTTTAATGACCCTGCAAAGAGCAGAATAAAATAGCTTTGATGCTGCTAGTCATATTACTTTAGCTACTACATATTACTTTATATTATTTAAAAAAAAAAAAATTACATTCAATTATTTGACCAGATCAAAACTTTAAATTAATATGATTGTGTTTTGTTTCCTTGGGAAAAAAAATAATAATCAGGGATAATTCAATTGTGACTTTCATTATATATTAACTACTTAAGCACTTTTCTTGAAACACAGCTCAAAAGGTTAGAACAAGCACATAAAAACTGTCTTTTAGAGTCTCAGATGTAAATTTGTCATCAGTTTTGGTAATCTGAGGCCTAAAAGTTCATATTTGCATAGTTAATTACAATATATTGTTGTATGTTAAGGAATTAACACCTATAAGCAATCATACTCAACTCATACTCGGCCACAACTACCTTTAAGAAACTGTGTTTTTTGACTTGCAAGATGATTCTTTAATGCTACCAATCTAACAAATACGTGTAACTTTAACATATTCTGGACTTACAAACAAGAGCAGCCTGAATATTGAAGCTTTTGAAGAAATAAGAAATAGAAATTGCTGCAGTAGGAATAAGATTGATTACAACCAAAACCTTACAAAATCTTAGAAAAGCTAATGTTCCTTGCTCTTATTCCAGCTGTTGGTGGTGGTAAGGGCCATTTGACTGACTAATGTGTTTTGTGGTTGGCTCAAGACCTATTCATAACTTTACTGGATAAGAGAATTAACAGTGAAGAGGGCCTTCTTTTTCCCCTGCGAGCAGATTTCATATTATGGGCATTATGATAGCTCTAAGCTATAAATGACAAGCATTTAATGATTTATTTAAGCTCTATAAAGTAATTCTAAGAAAAGGATTAATGTATCAAAGTGATAGTGATGCAATATCCTATTTTCAAATATCTTGCCCTTGGAGCTGTATTCAAAACATGTTTTATCTGAGGAAATGAGCTATGTAATCTCTGAACTTTAGACAGCTCTGAACAGAATCTAGAATAGCCCACACTTTGAATGAGATGCTACAGGATACAGGTTATACTGTGGAGCTTCTAGAGGTAGTTAAAGGAAAATGGGACATATTTTAGAGTCTCATCTCTGCAGTATTATAACCCTATTATGTGCTTGGAAACATACAACTGGCTTTTTTGTTTGCTTGGGGTTTTTTGTTTTTGTTTTTTTGTTCACACCATACTTCTTCCTTTCTATTTTACTATTTACTTTGATTAAAATGGTGTAGAGATTTTAGTGCTCACAATTATAAGAAACCTGAATACAATTCACCCCAGCACATGGGATTTGAAATTAAACGCCAGATATTCCATATTAAAAAAAACAAACAAACAAACAAACAAACAAACAAAACAAAAACAAAAACAAAAACAAACAAAAAAAAAAAAAAAAAAAAAAAAAAAAAAAAAAAAAAAAAAAAAAAAAAAAAAAAAAAAAAAAAAAAAAAAAACCACAAAGCTGGAAATCTTTTACCCAACTAGAAAGCACCTTGCCAGAAGAAGGCCTGGGTGAAGACCAAGCTGATCATGAGCCAGTAATATACCTTTGTGTCAAAGAAGATTAAAGATATCCTTGGCTGCATTAGACAAAGTATTGCCACCATGTGAAGGGAGTGGATTTTTTCCTCTCTGCTCAGCACTGCTGAGGCCATATGTGGAGTGCTGTGTCCAGTTCTGGGCTCCACCATCCGAGAGAAACACAGACACAGTGGTCAGAGTCCCAAAAAGGGCCATGAAGATAACGAAGGGAGTGGAGCAACTCTCCTATAAGGGAAAGCTGAGAGATCTGCGACTATTTACTCTGAAGAAGTGAAGACTCAGAGGGAGTCTTATCAATAATTATAAATACCTGAAGAGAGGGGATACATAGATGACAAAGGCAGGCTCTTCAGTAGTGTCCAGTGACATACCTTTTAACTGTGAGGGTGACTGAGCACTGGCGCAAGTTACCCAGTAGTCAGTCTTTGGAGATATTAAAACAACAAATCTAGACACAGTCCTGGGCAATCAGCTTGGTGACTACAGTACTGTTGGGTGAGTTAAGCTTTAATTGCCTTCTGGCAGGAGAGAAAATTGAAGAAAGCGTCTCACATTCATTACTATATTATATAAAAGGGAGATCAGCATCCTCAGAAGTTTTAAAGACATTTGATACAGCAGATACAGGGCCAGTCAATAGCACTCTGGAAAACTAGCCAAGTTCATCCCCTTAAGAACAACTGAAGATGTTAAGAACACCCTAATGCTCATAAAAATAGATTTTAAATCATGGTCTGTATCCCTGACTAAGCCACTTGTGGACGTGTGCAGAAGGAGAATTTTCAGCACCTATGAAGGCGCTAAAAGAGAGGCACAAAGAGACATAAGGGGGGCATGTTTCTAAGTTAAAAATCTCAGTTTGGATGGACAAACATTGTCTTTAAGCTTTTGCATATATTAAAAAAAAAAAAAAAAAAGGAATAAACATTGAAAATTCCACACCAGATACTGAGTGTTCAGTAACATAAGGAAGTTGTGGTTTTTTTCTGTCATTATTAGAATGATTCAGCTACATCTGGTACAAATCCTGATGTTGCATAAAAGCATGGTAGATGACATTTCCTGCTAAGCATTGATTGTCATAACAACATGAAATACAAGGTAATTCTTAATGTTGTATTAAATAACAGCAGTGTTAATACAAGTATATTTCACAATAAAAACTAAATTGACTATCCACTTTATAAATCAACAAAATAGTATTTCTGTAATACAAGACGTAACTCCCTGTTTTTTCTCAAAAAATAAATAACCATACTGTGTGCTGGTCTAGGTAAGAGATTTACAAAGAGTACTGCTGCTGAGAGAGAAATAAAATAGATTTTCTACCTAAGAGCTGTTTCATTATGCTGGACAACACTTTCTATTGATCCTTCTCTATTTATTTCTAATTTTGTTGTCTCTGATTGAGCTGAGCTCTAAATCTTGTGATGGCTTAGGCGCTGTTAGGATGCAGCATTGTTACATGAAGTGCAAGGTAGCAATGTTCTCATTTTAAGCCCTAATTTAGTCTGATTTGCAACAAATTAGGGTTTCTAAACTAGTGTTTCAGTACAGAGACACCACTTGTTTCATATGTTTTCTATAATATACCTAGAAATTTCTGTGCTGAGAAGTAAGTGAAGAATTTTTATTAGTTTCACAAGGCTCTTGGGAATTGTCTAATAAGTTTTTGAAAAAAACTTGACACTTCATATCTAAACTTATTTTTTTTATGACAACACAAGAAATGCTTCACATCATTTCATCAATTGAACAGGTCACAGAAAACACAAAAGAGTTAAATAGCATTTTTGTTAGGCTTTTCTTGATCTAAAACGTATACTGAATTGCATGAAATTGGTTTACCACATTACTTTTGATTCCTGTTTTTGTGGATCACAACTCCATTGCCTTAGGAGCAATGATCATTCAAGATAAGAGCAGGAATGGAAAAGCTGGTTTGTGGTCAGTAGAGAGAAACCTGCAGAAGATAGAATTTCATGATAATTCTATGGCATATTATAAGATAGCACCCAGAAAGAAAAAGTAGGATATATTACTCATTGTAAAGAAGCTGTATTTTCCCATTAATGTCAACAGTCCTACACAGTTTCCCTTGCTTGGCAAAATGCACCTCTGATCTACTTAAGCAATATATTTGGCTACATAAATGAAAGAAAATATATTGCAAGCATTTGTTAATGTGCTATGAATTTTTATAAGGAAAAAAGCTAAGGAGGGAAAAGGATGTGTGCAAAGTATATAATCTCCAATCTAATAAACGTCACTTTTTTCACTGCAGATGATACAGATGGTCACTCTGGGATTCAAAGTCTTCTAGCTAACAGTTTATGAAGCTAGTTGGCTTTTTGAATATTTCATGAAAACTGAGAGAAATACATACTTCCCCAGGGAAAAAAAAAAAAAAAAAAAAAAAAAAAAAGACAGCAAAAAGCATCCTCAAAGATCTATGTTAACTATTTTTAATAATTTTTGCAATTATGTATTGACATCCTTCCCTGTATCTGCATGAAGGCTTTTTCTTTTGGGAGATTTATTTTAGAGGAGTGAGTTCAGATTTTGAAGTTAGTTTTAACTTGTTTTTAAATCTAGAATTTATATTTTCATGTTCTGAAAATTATTTGCCAATCATGATCTCTGTATCTTCAACCACATAAAAATAATGCTGAAAGAGTCAGTTACATCTGATTTAGATTAGTGACATAATAGTATTTTGTATGAACCCATTTGGCTATTTTGTCTGTAATTTACTATGAATCATTGGTCAATCCTTCATCAAATAGGCATAAATAAAAAATTCATAAAGTGCAGAGAAAAGCCTTAAAGGAATTGGGAATATTTTCTTTAAAAGGAAGCAAATAATACACCAAAATTAATTTACAGAAAGTAAATAAATGGTGGATTTCCCTCTTAGCATTTAAAAATATTATATGTAGCAAAAAGAACTGCAAATTCAAAGTTTGTCAAAGAAAATACTCTTCCATGTAACTTGGTAGTTAGCCATGGATATAATACCTACAGGTAATTTTGATGTTCAAGATAATAATGCTATTAAAAAGATTATTTTCCTTCATTAATATGAAGGCTACGGGGTTTGGTTTTGTGTGTTGGCTGGTTGCTGGTGTGATTTTTTTAATTCTGCCATCAGTTTCTTACTGCAGAAAGAATATTTAAGTGTCCTTTAGTTCTCCCAGTTCTTGAGAAAGAGATACAAATATCATGTATTTCTTTTTATATAAGTACAACAGTTAATTTCATAAATGTTGAAATGTATCACTTGTTAACACAATTCATAAAATAACAGGATTTTGTTGAAATTATAAGTTTTTGTCAAAGTTTTGGCACTGTTTCTTCAATATTTCACAAACCAGTGACCTTGATGCAATGAGAGGGTCTTGTTTTCTTACATGTATTTGCTACTGCTATGAAAAAAAAAAATTAAAAAAAAAAAAGGGGGGGGGGGGAAAGAAGAAAAGAAATTACTCAAAAAGCTGGCATTGTAAAAAGCTGCTGGCAACACAAAATATGATCATGAGTGATCATATTTNTTTTTTTTTAATTGTATTGACTAAGAAAAAAAAAAAAAAAAAAAAAAAAAAAAAAAGGGGGGGGTGGGAAAGAAGAAAAGAAATTACTCAAAAAGCTGGCATTGTAAAAAGCTGCTGGCAACACAAAATATGATCATGAGTGATCATATTTCCTGGACTTTCTCGGAATTGTTAACACCTTTGTTATTTATCTAGGAAATTTAATTTCTCAGAGGTATCATGGAAGATAACTCTACAGTTCAAGAGAATTGCTCAAGAGTTTATGCAGATTATTAATTTCACTCATCTACTTAAAACTGATCACAGGAACTGAAATAATCTTTAGATAAATGTATCATCCAGTTGAATTTTCATTGGCAAAAGC
>VZRU01015262.1:120685-143098 GCA_013398155.1 Pedionomus torquatus
GAGGAAAGCTAGAAGAAACTTCACATCCTGACTTTTCTTGCTCTACCAGACACCAAAATAAAATCCTAAAATGTTCGTGTTTTTTTTTTTTTTTAATACCATATTCTGAAATAAAGTAATTATTAAACTATATACTTAATTTTGTGTAATTTTGGTTGCTAGCTTACTTATTTGGATACTAAGATGTGTGATATCAAGGTTCCTTTTTTTTTCACCATAACTTTGAAGCACATTCAGTTACACCCCACTTTTCAAGTATGACATATTCTGAAAAAATTCTGGACTGCAACAGAGACACAAACAGGAGCCTTGGAGTGAATCCCACTCAGTGGAACAGCTGCCCTTGTGTTAAAAGAGATTATTCCACAATTTTGTTTCGATTTGATTTANATTTTCATTGGCAAAAGCAGATGGGAGTTGATGGAATTGTAACTACTTTGACCTAAGATTAACATTTAGATGGATTCTTAGGAAGTAGAGATCTACAACAAAAACATACCAGGTTTTCAGTATTCTGAAAATACTGACCTTTTGAAAATATTAATTGATATGCAGAATAATTACAGGTGCTATGGCTTTTTGTTGATTATGCATCTTCCTGTGTCTTATGATGGCTCTTTAGACAGAATTGAATGAAAATAACCTTTGCTAGGCTTAGAGAGTGAAGTACCTCTTTCAGCCAATGGGNGAAAAAATTCTGGACTGCAACAGAGACACAAACAGGAGCCTTGGAGTGAATCCCACTCAGTGGAACAGCTGCCCTTGTGTTAAAAGAGATTATTCCACAATTTTGTTTCTATTTGATTTAATGGAGGCACTGTGTGTCATCTCTTCCCCAGAAGTAGGAAGAGTAGCTCAAACTCCAAGCACAGCTCTTTGGCTTATATTCTGCACCTCTTAGACTCAATTCAGTTTAAGCTCTGGTTTGTATATTGACTACTAGATTTCATTGATTATAGGTTTCATAAAAGAAAAGAAGCATGTGATAGCTAAGAAAAAAAATAAAAAGAAATAGACTGGTCATACTATGAATTGCGGGATACTATTTAAGCAAGGAACAGCAATTTAGTATCAGTAGACAAGAAACAAAAATTAAGAGATATTTACGTTCTTCTCCGTTCCATTTTCTGTGCTTCCTATGCTTCTCTTTTTAACCTTTGCCATTCTTATCTTTGCCATTTGTATACCTGTTTAATTTTCATACCTCTGTATGGCTGGAAAGGAAAGCCCATCTTTACTTTGCCGTATTTTGAAACCCAAATACTGTTCTGGTATGTGGAGATGTGGAGGGTTGGTGCTAGTAAAATATTTTGAAGGCATCAAAAAATTGTCGAGACAAGGGTGAGATTAAACTAGTACTAATCTCTTCTTGTGAAATTCATGGCTCATGACAACAATACAGAGCTGTGAACCTGTGACTGGACATATGTTCTATAAAACAGTCTATTAAGTATGAGATACTGTATTGTGCCACCTGTTTTCATGTTACACTGCAGCTGTTAATATATTTAGGTTACCTTGGGGAAGGTGAGATATGTTAGATAACTCCCAGCTTTGGTTTCTGTAAAAGAGTAAACTCCATTCTCCACACAGACTGAAATCTGTACTCTAATGCTGTTGATAGGAATTTTGCCATAAGTGTTAATGGGCCAGGTTTTCACTTTGGTACACTTCACCCCAGTACGTACCACAAGGTACACTTCCAGCATTAACATTTCACCTGATTATCATTAATGTTTTCCCTGATTCCACTGAAAGCAACCAGGTGTTTTAAACCTGTGATTAGAATATAGCACAGGAAAGTTTTCCAAAAGCCTCAAGCTATCCTCTGTATATTAGTGTGTAAATGGCAATGAAATCAGCCATAGAACAGGGCCAGTGTAACTCTGGAGCAGATTACAAGCAATTAGACTCCTAAATGGAGTTAGACTTCCTGAATGGAGATGATGCATATAAATGACACTGTAGAGGTTTTTTTTTTTTAAATTCACTTCTCTTTTTTTTTAAATGAACTCATATAAGAAAATTTGGACACATCTGAAAATCTTAGACAAGAAAAACAAATACCCCTTTCTTTTTCTAGAATGTACAGTCTCCTGATCTTCTCTGGTCAGGGTTGAAAAGGGAAAGAACTTGTCAAAATCTTCCCTCCCAATAAAGATGTTAAAATGTAAAGGTGACATGATATATTTCTGTATATGTAAATTTACAAAGGAGATTTCTGAGACTATGCAGTTTTTTAACCTAGGAAAAAGAGTATTGAATAAATAATGTTGAAAATTTACACTGAGAAAATTTACACTGCAAAAATTTACTCAGCTTAATAATAATGAGCCAGCTTTCAAAGAGTGGGATTCATCACAGAACTGGAATAATTTAGCAAGGAATGCAATGAATTCTCTGTTATTTCAAGCCTTGAGAGAAATAAAATATCGTTTGAAAATTTGCTAATTTTCTGCAGGGAATATAAACTTTATTATTTATTTCTTCAACTGGAATTCCCTGTCACATTATTCAATAGGTCAAACCAAATTATCACAAAAGCTCTGTTTTATTTCTAAATCTGGGAAAGATACCACAAATAAAATTATTATACTACTAAACAATCCTTAAAAATTTACATTCCAGTAAATTCTGTGTACGTAAGGTAACTACAATACTTATGTACCGAACCCATATAGACTTGAAATACATAATTTTCAGGGATACTAACAGCAGCATCCTAACAACACATTCCTTCATCAAATATGCCCTCTAGAAGAGTGTTTATTCATGTAAGAAAACTTATGTAATACAGGAAAACTTCGCTTCTATCCAGCAGTCTCAAATTTTACTGCTTCAATTATCTATGAATCCCAAACTCATTTTTCTTTATTATGTTGTGCATAGTTTTCAACTAAAGATTTACTGGAAAATTCTAAGAAGCTTTCATTCTACGCCACTTCTCATGAGCATAAGGAGATTAAAAAAAAAAAAGAAAATAATTTAAATATGCAATATTTGAAATGGCTTATCTGCATGAAAGGGACAATTATGAAGAGTTTCACTAGTCATTTTTGTCTTCATGGACACTTCATTGAGAAATTGAGAAGTCATAAATTATTTAGTCAAAAAAGAGCTGAAGTTAAGGAATTTAATGAGTTGATGTATAAACTTGCTGCATTCCTCTAAGTACAAATAAAAGCTCAACTAAGAACACAGGATAATTTAAAGAGTATAGATTCAAGGAAAGAAGGGGGTGGTTTTCATATTTTAGTAAATGAAAATAACCATGCTGTCATGAGACAATATTCTTACTAGGTAAAATTCAGGTACTCTTGAACAAAATGTCCTATTCATCATTTCTGCATTTACTTACACATGTAAGCTGTCTTTTAAAGAATAATAAATGACCTCTTTGGCCAATATAAATCTACGTAGTTTCAGTGGCATCCATGAAAGAATGAGGAATGTCCTAGAAATTTCATCACTCAATAAATTCTTTAGTATTGATAAGAAGGTGATGCTCACTTCACAGAGTAATAATATTAATTAGGCGGAATTTATAAAGAATTTAATTCTAAATCCAAGCAGGTTTTCAAACATTAAGCTTTTCTTACAAGACTGCCAACAAAACTCCAAGAATTTTAAATCGCAGAATCACAGAATTATATAGGGTTGGAAGGGACCTCTGGGGGCATCTAGTCCAGCCCCCCTGCCAAAACAGTTCAACCTAGAGCAGGTCACAAAAGAACATGTCCGGGTCGGTTTTTAATGTCTGCAAAGGTGGAGACTCCACCATCTCTCTGGACAGCCTGTTCCAGTGCTCTGCTACCCTCAAAGTGAAGAAGTTCCTCCTCATGTTTAAATGATGTTATGTTCCAGTTTGTGCCCAATACTTCTTGTCCTGTACTGAGCAGTACTGAAAAAAGGCTGGCCCCATCCTCTTGGGACCTATCTTTTATAGCATTTATAGGGGTTGATCAGATCCCCCCTTAGTCTTCTCCAGACTAAAAAGACCCAAGTACTTCAGTCTTTCCTTGTAAGAGAAATGTTCTAGACCCTAATGGTTTTATTAAAATGAAATATTTCCAGTGATTTATTTTGTACCCAATCTCTCATAGTGCTTTTTTGGTGCTTGTTTCATAGTTTTTGTTTGGTTTTCTTCTATAAGGATATTTCTATGCCCTCTATCAGTAACATGCTCAGTAATATGACTAGAATCTGAGCCACACTATAAATAAAGTGAATGCATTGAAAGAATTTCGAATGGCTGTAGCCATTAGGAAGTATTAGGCATTGCATAACCTCCTGTAGTCCATAGGGACAAACTCCAACTCCATTGCCAAACTTTATATATGTGGGTTTCATTTTAGCGGTACTTATATAATATTCTATTTATTCCACTCTTATTGAACAAAAGAGGGAAAAATATTCTTGATGAGAATTTAACAAATATTTATAAGAAATAGTGAAATTCTGAATTATATCTCAATTCCATAGTGATATAGCACTTCTAAAATCTATAAATATATTCAGTGTTACCTCACAGGGTTTTCTCAACGTAAGTATAAATTTTATAGATTTCTCAAATAAGTGTGTAGGGAAGCTTCTGTTAAATCATGACATTGGAGAAAATGATCTCTTAGAGATCTGTAAACAGCCCATAATGGTTTTGCACAGGAGATAGTATATTTTAGAGTTTTTCTTATTAAAGCTCCAAATTATTACTGTCTTTATCTTTCAGCTTATAAATAGAGTAAAAGACAACCAAGAACAAAAGCACACATATGTATCTATGTATGTATTTGAAATCTGTGTTGGAAGAAGTGTATATCACTCAGAGAATACACACCTATTGAAAGCTTTCCTCCCCGTACAGACACGATAAAGCAAAAGAGAAACGCCATTCAATTTTATCCTCGGGGACTCTTATCTATTTAAGGCTGCCTAACGTAGAAAAATTCCTGAGTAAGCGTGGCAAAATATACTGGTTTTAATCTCCAAGACATCTTTAAAGCTATATAAAATGATTATTGCTTTTATGAGCTTCTTTTAATACTGTATCAATATTGATCTTATCATGCAGTTATAGCAGATTCCCCAACCCTATTTTCTTGGGAATGGGATGGAACTGCTTCAGAATTACATATAAGTTGTTTAAAAATTGTTTCACTAGGACTGCGTATGCCAGAATGAACTGTGCATTCAGATTTTTTTTAGCTCAGAGCTTTTCATGTCCTCCAAATACAGTCAGAAAGAAAACCTAATTTATTTTCTGAAAGTATAAAGGGCCAGTGTCAATAAAATCACTTTCCAACGTAGTCACAAACACTGGATAGAAACAGGCAAAAGGATTTGAATGATTATATTTGCACTTAATTAACATTTAGCAGCCTAGTTAACGCTCTGATGGCTAGTACATGGATAATGCCAGATCTCCATTCCCAGAATGGGGATGTGATTTAAGAAAAAAGTCCAAGGCCATGACGTACAGTTGAAATGCACTTAAATCTGCATCTTCTTTGAGGTAACCTGCCCTCCCTTTCCAATCTGACATCAAAAATTATCCTGGATTGTAGTATCCCACACAGACATGGGTTAGAGTGCACATCCTGGGAAATTAAGAAAAAAATATCATATGGTATCGGTAATAGCAAAAAGTAGAGGAAAACAACTTAAAGTGAAATAGTTCTTAAATAATTTAAAGAAAAATATTATTTTAAAGTTTTCTTAAAGTGAAATGGTTTGTGATTATTTCCATTTTTCCAGGGGTTTGCTGGAAGACTAAAGAAGCTCAGATGTATCAGCCTGATAAATAGAAAAATGGGAGTGAACTGAACTGAAGAAACATGCCTTCAAAATTTTACTCCTTTGGGAGTAACTAATTTCAGTACTTCAGGACCATACAGAGTGTTTTATGGACTTGACTAAATGAGGTGGCACCCAGCTCTAGCTCTAGCTAGACAGCTCTAGCTTAAGAAAGACCTCCATGTATGTAACACACCCATATACATATAAACACACAGAGCTCAGCAAGAATCTAACAAAGATGACCATTGCATTCTGATATCAGATAATTTTTAGATCTCCAATTAAAATAAAGGAATGCTTGCTAATTATTAAACAATATTATAATAATACAGTTCTATACAAATAAGTGAGATGTTCATGAGTTGTTCATGCTGTTCTTTTCAAGTTGGTAAAACATTATTTTGTACTGTCAGGTGCTCATCTTAAGGGAAAGAAGAAACCAAAATTATTTATACAGCTTTTATGAAATTAATTCAGTTTATTTTCTTTTCCCAGAAAAGTCAAGCTTATTTTTACTTATTTCTGGCAAGTGATTATGAAAAGTTTGGCAAGTTTCAATTTGAAATATATCTATACATAGTTTTTACAACACACTTTGTGTCTTCAGTTGTCCTACATTAGTGGAGCAGATACCAAATATGCAGTAATTGCAATCATGCCAGATTTCTCAGTTAAATGCTGATTACTGTTATAGCAAAAGAAGAGTTTTTTCCCCTTGCAGATGCTTATTTCCCTATGCTTTCCAGCAGAAGCAAATCTCCCATATTTACTCAGAATAATTTTGACCCAATCTTTGCCTGCCTTTTACACTTACTATCACCTACTCTAATAAGTTATGAAATACTCTTCCCATTCTACTAAATTTTCATATATGTACTATATCTTTACATGTTAAGGTGATTTTTAACTCATTATCAATTCAATGCACTGGTTCTGTAATAATAAATATCTTCTGTCAGACTAATTTCAAGACAACGCAGTCATATCATCTTTAGTGTAAGGAATCAGACTTTTAAACTCACTGATAGAAAATGTACCTCCTAAAAGCTGGTGGCATTTCAGAGAGTTCCATTATTAAATGCAAAAACTTATTAAGAAGTTCAAGATTGCCAAGGAAAAGAATTCAAGCTAAGAAATGATTCATGTAAGGTTATTTGTGCAACTTAATACACATAGATCCTTTATGTATACACATTTAAAGATAAACGGTGATGACACAATCTGTTGGCTGCATTGATTTTTTTTTCTTTTGGCTCTACATATAGTAACACTACTTGGGCTGGCTAGGAGCTACAAGCTCATATGCTTAGCTTCACTGAAATTAACAAAAATGAAACCCCATATTTTATATTAGTAGCTGAAATAACAAATTATCTGTCTTTAAACTTAAGCTTCATTCCCTAAATATAACTCACATTTTTTACGAAGAAGAGACAATGTCATATGGGAAATAAACAAATGTGGTAAAGTCATCTGAAAGTTCAAAAAAAGTATCTAGGTTTACCAAATCAACACCTAATTGCTGAACTTCCAGTTGCATGATTCACTATGAGCAAATAATGCTAAAGTACTGAAAAGTAAAAACAAAACCAAAACTAAAAACCAGAACTAAAAACCAACTGTCCAGGAAATGGACAGTTTATTTTGTTAGGAAGCCTATTAGGGGACATTTTCTTTTGTCCTGAACAACGCTGCATGAAATCAAATTATAGAAATGTGTCTGTTGGCTGAAGTGCAGATGGAAGATAACACTCAGTATAGTTCATTCTCTGAGTCCCAAGTGTGAGCAGGTGAGATACTAAAGATTGTGTAGGTAAAGTTTTGTTGGAAATTTGAATTTCAGAAATTGGTCCCAATCTAATAAAAAGATTATTTTTGTTCTTTTAGAATAATCCAGATTTATTATTCTTCCACTTCTCTTTGTTTCATTGCAAAACTACTGTAATAAACTTGTATTCCTTATCTGTCTCATTTTCTACTATTTCGTTTAAATATGTTCTAGACGTTGCATGCCACAATATATTTTGCTTGTGCTAAAATCAAGGACATTAAATGAAGAATTGAGAAGCTTGAGGAATGAATTCTTAGGAAAGCTTTCTGTTTAGGAGCAGAGTGAAGAGTCTTTTTGAGCATATGCAAACAGCCCAAAAGATGAGGGGACCTGAAAGGTAATCCTCTATGCAGTCTCCAAATATCAGCCCTCTTGCATATTTATCTGCTGGTTAGAATTAATAAAAAGGAGTTTGAACAGCAGGATTTGCCTGGCAAAATTCATCTGGGATTTTTTTTGGTCAATGATGAAAATGTGTGTAGGTGTGTATGAAAGCGTACTGAAACTGCCTATGAAGTACTATCTGACTGCTAAGCCTTCAAAGAATAGTTTTCAAATATTGATCTTCCACTTCTTTGACTGTGTAGTAAATGTGATTCGAAATTGAAGTCTGAGAATCTTTAATAAAAATATAAAAAAGTGGATCTTTTTTTCCATCCAAAAAGTTTTAAAGAAAAGTGACAAATATTGTCACATACTGTCCTTTTATGTAAGAAAAATATCTGAAGACCTTGCTGCTTTAATTTTTTTCAGTATTGTTTATAGTTCACCAATTAAATACTGTTAAGGCCTAAAGAATGTGGACTTCTCATTTGAGTAGCACACTGAGTTTATCGACATGGACACTTTATATTACAGACTTGAAGAAATGTTGCCCGGCTCTAGACAACAAGTTCACAAGCATCAGAACTAATAAACCCTTGTTTTCTCTAGATCTATAGTCTTCTATGAATGTTTTTTTTGCATTTAACCACTACCTGGAGTTTTGTTAGAGAAGATATCTGCATGGATCTTAGCATTCAGTAGGGACCAAAAAAAGGAAAATAGGTTTTATGAATTATCGGAAAAGAAATAAAGAACAAAATAAAATCATTGTATCTATTGTTTACCAACACCTCAAATATAACATGCAGTTCTTGTACTTTTATTTCAAAAGCACTAAAGTGGCACTTGAAAAGGCCCAGCCACCAGTGACCACCCAGTGAAAATGACAAAAGGGCTTTTGCAGAAGGAATAAAGAAGTAAGCCAGGATTCTCCACATCGACAAAGACAACACACCAAAAGTCCCTTCTAACATAAATTGTACTGTCATTCTAAAATATGATCAAGAGTAAATCCCAATGGGGGTAGTAGCTTCAACTTTTCTTCTTTCCCTAAAATATTGAGTTTTCCTGGAATCAGTAGAGATTTCAAAGCTTTGAAGTGTCTTGATTTCACTACAGACTATTTTTACACACCTTAGTGGAATATGGATGAAATTTGAAACTTGATGAAAGTATAGTTGGCACAACTCACAGGTGGACAAATGCATAGAAGTGTTTACACCTAAATTTCTTAGCAAACCAGGCCAGGCTTTACTGAGGAACCTTAATTCTTTTGCTAACTATTAATGTCCAAACTCTTACCTTTGAGTCTCTGAATTTTTCATTTTTCTATTAGCTGCTATGAGAAGTTTTTGGAAGATCATCAGGACAGTAAAAGAATTTAAAATTTCAACCACAATCTACTCTTGAAATGATAAAAATGCTGAAAAGCCAGTGTCAATACAATGAGATCAGGGAAAGAAGAGCTTCTTAGGAATTGACTATTTCCAGGTCTGGAACAATACTGTAGATTATCATACTTTTATAATGAGTAAATAGATTTAAATTCTCTGTCTTTTTTTTTTTCTTATGTTTTTAAAAGTCAGTAGTTTGAGTAGAAAGGATGAGAGAATTAGGTTGACTCCAGGATTATTTCCTACTTGTTAGATTAACTTTATTCATTTCACACAGCACATTTTAGATACTGATTTGCTTACCTTGCTAAGAAAGAATGTGATCTCAATGACTTAATGACACAGCTATGTAAATATAGCTTTAATCTCACCTCAGCAACAGCTACTCTATTCTCAGGGCTTTTTCTATACAGTTTTTTGACTCCAGTACTTTTCCCTCGAAGTAATGCAGCCCAGTATATTTGTCTTAGAAACATTTATTCTCTGCACAAATTGAAGTATTTGTTTTTCCCTGTTTTTCTTTCCCAAGTATTTATATCCATACTTCTTTCACCTTTTCCTGTTATTCATTTTTTGCAGAGATTTACAAGTAGAGAATTATTTGTATCCTCTTAACCATGCTCAAGAAAGAACTATGATGATCAGCAAGTATAGCATGAAGCGATGGGTCAGAAGAGGGTTTTTAAAGATCTTTCATGTAACTAGAAGAAAATGGTTCTAATGGAAATATGAATTTATGTTGGGGAAGAAAACAAAAGAAAAATTAAAAATCTAAAATATATAGAATTTAAGATATTCCAAACAATTTTAATTCAACATGCATTTGTGGTTTCATGCATTTTCATAATTTTTGATTCAAGAGATACTTTGCTCAAATCTGTCTTGCTGATCTGATAAACTTTATTCATGAAGACACATGCAAACATGCACAAAAAATAAAGCTACCTGAAGTTTCATCTCTGGTGAAACAACCTGTGACAAGGTACTTTGTGCTCTCAATGGTGTTGACCTATGTGTTCACTCCAGTCACTGATTATAAGCAAAGACTTTGTGTTTTGGTCTACAGAGAAATTTCATTTATAAGTCTATGATTAAGAAAACACCCACAGTTGGGTTTTTTATGTTTCTTCTATTTTCCATTCTTTTTCCTGAAATGTATGTATTAGAAGATTTAAACATACAAAGGTGATATGAGAAGATTGTTTGAATGTCAAAACACATATGTCCTCATCGTATTTCTATTTGATGGACTGATTGATTGATTTATTAAGATGAACTGAACACAGAGCAGAGAAAAGCCAAATAAATGTGCTAGGAACGCTTAACCATGTTTAACTTGCTATGTACCACAGATCAAAATTTTTCTAGCCAATTAGGCTTTTTCTGTAATCAATGGAGAGGTATAAGCAACATCTTAACAATCACAGGTATCTCTATTACTGGGATGTAATTGTATCAAAGCTCTGTATTTGTTGGTCTGTCTCTCTGTTGTCTACAGAGGGAGCCAACATAATTAACTTAGACAAGATAGCTAATTTTAATTCAGCTGGACTTAATGAATCCCAGTCAATATTATTAGAGATGTTTAAAGCTATCATCAGTGTGTTGATTAAAAGCTTATTTCAGAATAAAAACCCAACAAATTCTTAGAAAAAAACTGTTTGTTTTTTTCAAAATATAGATCTGGGCCTTATTGTCATCATTAGTCTTTTTGTTTATGTTTATCACTCATTAAGTTACAGTGCCAATATTATGTGCAATTTTTTGACCCCATTGGTTGAGGCATTACAGTGATAACAAGACAAATTTTGCTCTTTAACCAGGATTTACCAAAATTTAAAAAACTACAAATCTAAATAATCCCCAGAAGGAAATCATCTGGCAACATGAGTAGGAAAAGAAAGGAAGAGATCTTCTGTTGTGTTTACTTTAAAGTTCATAACTAGTATTTCAAAATACATTGTAGTCTGACAAGACTAAGACTTGAGCTGGTACTCAATTTTACATAAACACTACCTCTAAAGGGAGAAGAAAAACTGTAATTCTTCCTATCTGGGACTAAATAATTCATCAACTAACTCATTCTTAGGGATGTTGTAGAAACATATATACATACATAAAAACATACATAGGATTTACACATCTTTCAGAATTTTTAAGCAGAAATTGCTATTCAAGGTGAAACATAGTATGTTAAAATCAGCTTGCACAGTCTTAAGTTTTTGCATTGTTTTTTTCCTGCTTTTTAAACACACCTCAAATTAAAACTGAGCTTGCCATTAAAATAGAGGTTAGGACAAAACATGATGTTTATCACAAAGTGTAAGTAGAGTTTAAGAGAATAAAATAATGTTCTGACTTTGAATGCTCACTGGATGCAATAAAACAAAGTTGGAAGAAGAAATAACTGAGAACTAGCTATGTATTCCTTGGTGACTAATGGAAACAAGTATTGGCTGGGACATTAAATGAAAGGCCTTACCAGACCCTTTGATTTATCTTTCATTGAAGAAACATATTTCTTTGTTATTCTTCTGACACAAACTGCTGAGAAGTGATTTAAATTAGTCTGGGTTAGAATCTTCAAAATGCAATTCTGCCTGTATTTAAGAGGTAATGAAATGGTTCCTTTATTAAGCTTATAGCTGGCTTCTTCACTATTGGGGTGTCTGAGCCCATTCAGACAAAGCATAACCAACAAAATTGATTTTCTTCCTGAGTTTTCAAAACCAAATTAATACAATTTTCTTCACTTCAGATTTGTTTGTTAGAGAAATGTAAATAATCTGTGTATACAAGACATCAGTAAAACAACCAGTAGGGCATTCAACACACTGCACATCACTCAGCTGATCATATATTTTCCTCATTCTTTGAGTAACAGATTCATCAGCAAAGAAAACAAGTCACGATAGGCAAGGAAAGTATTTGAACCACAAAGTTCAAGTTGGGGCCCTGAGCAGACCATCAGACCGCAACTTTTATCCATCTATGGGTATGGGCTATGGCTGGCTCACGGCCAGATTTGCTATGGTGCAGCTGAGTCACTGAGAAGCAGATTGCTGGGAAAAGATCTGCGTGAGGAAGCTGAGCTGGGGACCTTTGTCCTATGCCTTGGGGTCTCAAGCACTTTCACTTGGCCCTTGCCTGAGCAGTGTTGTAGACACGTTTGTGCCCAAGCCTTATACTTGTCCTGGATTACGTGAATTGGCTTGATTGTGAACCTATGAAGGTCTGCTATGACTGTGGGCTTGTTTGGGTAGCACCGGGCTGTGATTGACCCTGGCTGTCCCCACCAGACCTGCTCTGTTTATCCTCAGATGGTCTGAGGCAGACCCCTTGCTGATGAGGGCACTACCCTGGCTGTCATGCTCTCTGTGCTCCTGGCAAAATGTCCTTTGCAGGGCAACATGCTGTTGCATTACTACATGAAATCTTGCTTAAACTGCAACTGTATTTCCTTTTGCAGACAAGAGGTTGCAATGGTTGGGGCTGTTTTAGGTGAATGATTAGTAAGTAGTGATGGAAGAATCAGTAAATTTACTCAAGCCTCCCATTACTTAAGAGGTAATGACTGAGAAGAAAGGGCCAAACTCACTACTGTAGTGCAATGTGGAGGCAAGACACAATGCTTGCAAATTGAAACAGATGTTCTCTCTTGGTAATAGGAAATAATTTTTCCTGGATTCTTTAGGGAGGTGGTATAGTCTCCATCCTTGGATTTCATAAAGGTCCAACAGGTCAAAGCCCTGAACAAAATGGTCAGATGTCAGAGTTGACCTGGATTTGAAGCAGGAGGCTGGACTAGAGAGTACCTGAAGCCCTGTTCATTCTCAGTTATCTTACTGTCTCAAGAGGGGAGATCACAAATTTTGAAGGAGAGGTTTATTTATTTACTTCTGTCCACCTGAAAATCTAAGATGGTCATCTGTATGTTTTTTATAGTTTCATGGAGATAATAGCTGAGAAGAATCCATCTCTGCAGATGCTCAGTGATTTGCACTGATAGTAGCAGGAAAATAGGAATTTAAACAAGACTTTTAGGTTTTGTAAAAATACTAATACATGCATATGTATTGTTGGTTTTTTTTTTTCCTGTCATTTTGGAGTTTATTATGTTTTCACCACCTTTAGTGACAGTTCTGATGATCCCTGTACTAGTATGATCCCTACAAACACTATTGGATAGCTATTGCTATCAATCACTTCTTTGCTCTACAAATATAGATAGAAATGGTTGAAAGTCTGTGGCTGGAAAATTAGTTCTTTGATGTTTTGTTCATTTAATATAATTTCCAGAAACTGAAATTTTGATACTAATCAGAAGGCCAAAATAAAAAGATGTTATTACCCAGTACCACATTTTAGCTTAAAATCTTGCTTCATTCAGCCAATCATATGCAAACATACATATGAACTTATTTTTAAAAAACTTTTGCTTGCTTTTTAAAAATTTCTGTGTCAAATATTTGTGAAAAGCAAGCAAAAATATTTATTTTTAAATTTTTATTACATGAGAGTGGAAGCTGTACTATGTAAGTAACAAAACCACTAAAAGCATATTAAAGAACATTAGAATGTTTATTCAAAAACAGTTTCAGAATCCAGATTTTCCACAAAAATCAAATTCTCTTAATAGAAGAGGAATATAATGAGAAATACAGGCAGAAAAAATATCACAAAAATAATATAAATATGTTCATCTCTGAAGTGTTAGCTAAAACACAGTTGACTTTAAAACTAGCAGACTTCATGTTAAATGTTCTGACATTCTCCTGACTGACACATTCCAAGAAACTTAAATCAGGTCAGATTCAGTTCATTTATTCTCTGTCAGATAAGGTACTTCAATGTTTTCTAGGAGAAGGCCTGACTGGAGATAATTGAAATTATGTCTATTCAAATGGTGAACTATAAATTTATTTATTTTTTACCTCACTTAATTTCCAAGTTTCTGAGACAATAATTGAGCAAATAACTATTATACCAATTTAAATGAGGTATTTTGTAGTACAAGTGGGAATGACACTGTATTTTCATTAAAAATGTAGTCTCTTTCTATCACAAAACACAACTAAATCATCAAACCAGCTAATATTTTGTCAATGATCAACTGAGTTGGAGAAAATTTCTGTCTTCAGTCCTATTGTTTTCAATTATTATGAGAGTCCAGTAACAGTCAAACTGATTGTTGTAGACACAAAAAACGTATTCTTCAACCCTGTGCAAGCAGACATAACTTAAGGAAAAATACAGTTTGTGAAGATGTACAATTCATTTATTCACCTAATATAATATTTATAAACCAGCCCTAATACTCAGCCTTCCAACAGACATACAGGATTCACTAAGCCAGGGTTATACTGTATTAGTTAATGCAAACCTAATAACATTCACAGTTTAGGTAAAACATCAGGAAGTTAAAATTCAAAATTCAAAATGAGTCTATTCTGAGATAGGCACAACTCTTTTTTACTTTTTTGTTCTATCCATGTGACTTCAAGATCTAAATTTTGCTTTTTTCCTAATATTGAAGTCGGTGAGACAATTTAAGAACAATGTTCAGCTGCTACATCTGTAAGAAGAGACATTGAATCAGTCCAATCTCTTATAAAAGTATTAAACATAAAACCAAGTGTCCCAGACAAAAAACTCCCTGAACTTTCAGTTTGAAGAGAAGTTTTGCCACTGAAAAATTATCTCATGTCAGAAACTCTCCCAGTCTTGCAAGATACTCTTACTGAATAAGTGGATCTAGACAAATATCTCGATTGAACTCCTTAACTTGGTTCTATGAAAACAGGTAATTAACTTCCTAAATTAAATCAATAAATAATTAAGAACCTTTGCAGTGATATACCCAACAAGAAATCTATACCAAGTGCGGCTATATGGAAATCAGTTCCATTGTTTGGCTATTTGGTCTTCCTGAATTTAGTTGATATACAGATTTAAATCTTAATCAGCTTTGCAATTCCAAACAATGGAATTATGATGTTACTATTTTTACCGTTGCATACTATTCTTTCTTAGGCAACATGATTTTTCTTTCATTTGCAATCAAAAAAATAAAATTAAAACTTAGAAAAGAAACCATCAGAGCTCTTTATAACTTGAAACAAAATAAACATGGTGACTTCTGATATATATATATATATATGTTTAATTCTGTCTTAAGCAATACAGGAGTTTGAAAGTTAAATAAAAAACCTTCTACCTCCTGATTTTCATTTAACAAACCTCAGTACCTTACAATATCAAGAACGATGTAATTAAGCTTTTACTCTGTTTTTGCTTTCTTATTGTAAAGCAGAAAGAGCACTTTCCTTCTGTCTTAAAAAAAAAATTGCACTCTTAAATAAAATTGTTCTGTTTTATTCAGAAAGGTTTTGACCACTTAAAGTACCTCTAAGTATGTTCTTTCTATAGATAATTGCTATAACTCCTTCTTTCTGTTTGGCCATGATCAGAGCAAATTTTTAAAGTTGTACATAGGTATTCAGTAATTAATGTCTGATGGGCATTAGTGATTTTGTAAAATATTTTGAAATCTCCAATATTAAATCTGATACAGCCAAAAGTTTCAATGGTCCATTCTAAGCATGAACAGTTTCATATTTCAATACGTGCTTAGAAGTCTAGAACTATGCATCTTTTGAAAGTGGAAGTAATTTATTCTTTTTGTACTTTCTTTTGAGTAGACAGAGGATGATCATCTAAAATATTTTTTAAAATATCTTAGAAGAAACTTCAGCACCTGTGTAAAACCAAGCATGTGAATGTTTTCCTTGACCACAGATTTCAATACTGAGCCCATGCTTAAATATTTTGGTGAATCAAGGCTGAAGTTTTGTTAAAACTTTGCCACAACCACAATCCTTTGCAGAAAAAATCACATGATAATCGAGGTCAGAACCATGACAATAATCCATTATATACAAAAATGTATTAGCACTCAGGTCAAATTAAAACTGAAGCACAACCCAAAATGCAGCCATGAACTCACTTCATGCTGTGCTGGGTCTGAGCTGAATTTCAGAAGGATTTTCAGTTCTTCTTAGTTTACCTGAAATTGTAAGTTCCCAATGCCGCTGAAAAATCAGGTTATACCAGTTGATGAAATTATTTCTGCTGCATCACAGACTTCATATAGAAGATATTCCCAAAGAAAGATGAGAGAATTTTGAAACATGCCAAAGAGCTTCATACAGTAATGTGAAGGAGTTTGTTTTCTAAAATGATTTAAAAGTTATATTTAAGAGAAGGAAGAAAGGTAAGTTCCCTCTCTGAGGGAGGTAAGTATATTCACATCATTATCCAGGTACACAAACACTAGCTTTTCTCAGGCAAATCTATCAAATGGCCCCTAGAATAGTTTCTTGCTTGAACAGTCTGGCAGAGCAAAAAAAGCAAGTTCTGTGACCTTCCTGCAGCTTTTGCACTGAAGATAATTTCTGCTGAATAGGGCTGAAAATTATCAGGATACAAAAATGTAAAGCATAGGTATCTGATCTCATTTCATCATTATGGTACAAGTAGTGAATCGTATGAAGATTACACTTTGATTTTAATTTAAATGGATTTTACTGGTAAATTGGATTTTGTCATGCTTCATAAGAATATATTTCATGAAGCGAGCTGAATTGCCTACCTTTACAAATTGATATGGATCAGAAGAGAAACTTCATTTCATGCAACCTGTGAAATACCCATACAGAAATGTAAAATTTACTCTTGCAAGTCATCTGTGACTCTAACGCATTAGAAAGTGCTTTTATCTAACCAGATGCAAAAGTTTGCTTTTTATTTATCATATTCTCACTTCTTTTATTTTCATATCTAATATCAAATGGTATTTAAAATATAATCTCTTTAAATTTCTAAAAAAAAATCTATTAATTTTTTAATTCCACTATTCATTTCCATTTCATTCCACTATTCATTCTATGTATGCCTCAAATTCCTGCTTTATTCCTATGCCTCATTCAAGCTTATCTTTTTCAAAGTAATTTGAAATAATTCATCAGTCATGAGATACTGAGTACGAACTTTATGCAAAGTAGAATTCTGTTTTTCCAGAACCTTCACTAAAGCAGAATATGCTTGCTTCATACTACGCTTCTCATAGGATTCTGCATATACTTTTCTGCATTGCTTCACTCAAGCCCTAAAATGTAGAGGGCAAGTAAACATATTCTAAATTTATGCAGTCACTCAAGTCTGTTACTTAAAATATGAATTAATGTTTTCTTGAAGAAGAAAGTATTAAACTTTGTATACACAAATATCCAAGATTCTTCATATCTAGCAAGTAATTAAAAGCATTTTAGTTACTATAGGATGAAATTGGCAAGAAACACTTTCATGCTGCACTTAGATAATAATACATCAAGTATTTGCTCGTATTTTGCTTCCATTTTTTCTAGCAAGTAATCTTAGTATACAGGTTCCCTATATTATTAATATAATTTAGTATATTTTACTCTTTTATGCTATATTTAGCCACTCAGTATATTAACATTTCATAGTACTAACAGTACGTTAACATATCTGCTTGTAAATCATCTACTCACAAAAATATCATAATGCTCCCACATGTGTTAGTCTGTACATCCAGAAAGCATCAATCAAAATTATGCTTCAAAAAGCCTAAATTGCAACATTTTTAAGTATATTTTAAAGAGCCGTACAAAACCACAGACCCCCCCAACCTATTATTGGTAGTTACTCCTATTGCTAAAAAGGAAATGACTCAAAATCATTTTACATACTAAAATGTATTTTCTTTTATACATTAAATGATGTATCATAACATAGCTTCAGTGTCAGCTTGTCATATCGCATCCTGTAATGCGTTGTAATAAGACATCTGCAAGGAGCAGCAAGAGGCTGGTGAAGGTACAGGTTAGTTCCATGCTGGGGCCAGATCCCACTCCTGTTAAAGATTACAGATTTACACAGGAGACTATAGAACGCAGGGTCTGTTCTGACTTTGGTGATCCATACAAATTTCAAGTTCAGGGAGACTGCGTTGAGGTAATTGTGAAAGCTATATATGCCTGTGTGGCTTTACCTATGTTTTTTCAATGATAGATAAACACTTTATAGATGTTTTCACATATTCTAATTAAAACTACCTTTTTCTCTTCCTCCACACCATGTAACCAAAGCATTTCAGAAAGGTCAAATTGTACAAAGCGGTCAAACATATCATGAATTTTTTGCTCATAAATTTATGGTGCATTTCCCTGATGCCAAGCCCTTCCTGCACTAATGAGTGTCTTGTAACAATTTTATGAACTGAAGGCAGTGTAGCTTAAATGAAGAAATTTTAATAAAATATCAGTCAGTTTTCTCTTAGTATTATATCTGTTGCCAGGGTTAATATTTACCTTCTCTTAAACGTAAACGGTAAAAATGAAAATGTATTCTTCTTCCCCAGACCACACAGAGCTATGTTTGTGGTCAACAAAAATATTGTGTGCTGTTGCTTAGCAACCTTCATGTGAGGAAAATTATATTCCTGAGCACAGTTTACACTGTAATATAAGATTCTAGGATATCTATAAAATGTTGAAAGCTACAGTGTTGATTCTATAAACTGAACTCAGCTTCCTATAAAATACAGTCTGCCAGTTCAGATTCATACTAAGAGCTTTAATTGTTTACTGAAAAAAGCACCCAAGATATGAAAATGCTAAAGAATGTGGGGGAAAAAAGCTTTAAGTGCAAAGAAGCACATAATTAGACACTAGAGAAAGCACACTTAAGTCCATCATTAAGTTCTTATTAATTCCAAAAATTATGTTGTGGTGTTTGTTTGTTTGGTTGGTTTTTTTAATTAGTGACATATATCGCTAGAGAGATAATAAGAAAATAAGAGCGATCATATTTTGTCAAAGTATAAGAAATATTCAGTCTGTCCAAAGCCATATTTTCATTATCTTCTATTTTATTTCACATAAAATTAATTAGGATTGAAAGTGTCATATTTTGTAAAATCAGATAAAAAAGAAACTAAATTATATATTTTGGTATAGAAACTGTCACAGAAGTTGGCTTTGTCCTCAAGTATAATTAACATATAGAAACTTCTTAAGTAAGTTTAATACTGCAATAAACATCTCATTCAATACAAAGCAACAATATTGAAGCAGTACCTTCTGCTTATCATCTTATTCCATTATGATTAAGAAAAAATACCATTAACAAAATACTTATTTTGTTGCTAAAGGTCATGTTAATTGAGGCTTAAAATAAATCTATAAAATACTTACTGTAGTGCTTTCTGTGGGAGAACATTTTAAATTGAATCTGCAACAGCCCTGTGCATGAGAAACCATTAAGTAATAATAACAATTCTGAAAAATGCTCTGAATTGTTTTTTTTTTAATGTATAATAGGCTTATCAACGTGTTTTGTGGTTCCATTACAATTGAGATATTTGGATTCCATTTGGTAAATACTTCAAGTCTACCTAACTCAACTTCAATAAGTCATATATGCAGTGCTAGATGAAATTTGGCACTGCCTCTGAGTCACTGTCTTCTTTTCATACAGCTTGAATAAGACAAGAAATGTGACCTCAAACTTACTAGATGGATTGATGTACAATAGCTACATTCAGATATACTGGTTACCACCAATAGTTATTTTGTGATTTGTCAGAAAGCACACAATTTTTTTTTATTTTGTTAAGTATGTCCAGTTATAGCAAAAAAGCTCAGGAGAGTGGCTTTTTTCTACTTGCTTGTTATTGTACTTGAACATCAGTATTTAGTGTCATATGTGTTACATTTATAAAGTGATATTGTAGCCAAAAAATATGAAGTAATATCTATTAAAATTTTCTACCTTTGATAACATCACCCATCTCTTTCTAATAATCCTGACTGAGAGCCCTCTTAGCTCCAGATATTGAAACTATAAGAACTACTATAAACTAATCTATTTAGATTCCTCTATAATCTATGCATTAAAACTTTTAAATAATAATCACTTAAAGTAGTTTTTCTTACATTAAATGGCTGGTTTAGGCCGGAGTAAGTCATTGCCTGACTGTGTGTCTCCCCTAGCTATAAAGAGAACAAAGATGAACAGCTCAAACTAGGCAGCACAAAACTTCCTATTTTATCTCAGGTAAAAATTATGAGTATTCTACAACTCTGTTACATGTGCAAACAAGGATTATAAGCACTACATATTTTAATTAGTATTTATGGCTGAAACTAGATTTATTTTATTAATTAGTGAAAAGAAATTGGCATTTATTAACTTGCTTATCTTATTGAAATTCCTTTCAAATTCTGATTTACCCCATCTAACCCAGCTCCCTAGGTAATTTTTAATTGGAGAAATTTTTTATTTTTTTTTTTTGTCCAAAGCCTCTCATTTCCATACTAACTCTAATTGGTGCTCCTAAGTATAAGAAATATCAAGTATTCTGGCTTCTCTACTGTTGATGTTGAAATAACAGATGCACAGAGGGCCTGCTTTTTGAAAAACCAAAACCTGATGACAGCAAGTGGGAACAAAATACCAGAAAACAAATTTCAGAGCATCAAACCTTTAAGGAAATAGTCTGAGCAGTCTGACCAGAGCACTCTAGGTCTGACAGACCTGCTGAGTAGAACTGGGCAGGATTCAATGGCTAGACCTTAGGGCTTTGGGGTAGTAGATTTTCAATCTCTAAATATAGATTTTTCTATAGATTCCTGATAAATCTAGTGTCTTAGATCTCACACAGGTGATAACAGCAGGAGGAACCATTTTTTTTTTCTTAAAAAATAGGTATACATATTCTATTTTGCCTAAATTTTGGTAATTCATCCCAGCCAAGAGTAGAATACAATTTAGAAGTTTATATACAGTTCCAAGTCCTTCCCATACTACTGAACTTTTGCTACACTGAAAAGCAAGAAGAAAAACTTGTGCTTAATGAAGAAAGGATAAGACGTAGAAGAGAGTGATATTTTAATTTGATTTTCTAATTTATTTTAGGGGTGGAGGTGGGTTTTGGGTTTAGGCTTTTCTGGGGAGGTTGGCACATTTTCTGAAAAGGATAAAAAAATTAGGTCATATCACTAGAGGTACACAGATAGTAAAATCAGAGAAAGACAAATATTCATTGTGGCTCCCCACTGTCCTTTGAGATAAAACATACAGAGGGAATTCTCTGTGTTTTCCAATACACAAGCTCAGTTTCAAAAGCCTGCCCATCGTCAGGGAAGAGTTGTTCCCACTGACTGTAACTAACCCTTCCCTCTTGGCAGTTCTGCTGCTGCAGCAATACTGCCAGAAGATATAGGCCTCAAGGTATCTACAGCACAGACTCAGTGAAATGTTTCACTGTGAATAATGTATTTTGGCAGATGCTTGATCTTAACTTTTAAAAGTAAAACTGAAACTAGACTTCCACAGAGTTCAGGCATTTCATCTTTTTGAAAGAGTTCTTTTGACAAAGTAATAGAGACTTGGCTATCCTGTGTCTCTTTTTCTCCTACTAGATCAAGATATTAAGCTGTACAACTTTGATGAGCATGTCATGCCTTTCAAAATCACAAAAAATATTTCAAAATGTCTATTAAATCAGCTATCTGCAAACGTTACCGCCTTGTGTTTCAGATCTCAGCTAGCTGTTCCATCCGGTTCTGTTCCTTATTTTGCAGTGGAAGAACCTCACTGGAGCTTGGATTCAGGAGCAAGACCTGAATCAATTAAATATTCAGTATACACAAGATTGAAAAAGGGTCATTGGAGTGAGAATACTTTCAACATACAATCTCATAATCTATTAATTAGTGAAACTAGCAACAAACACATCTAAGATAAATCTGAATGGAAAAAACAGAGACAGCACCTGGAACAGAATGTAAAAAAAAAAAAAAAAGGAGAAATAAGCTGTATAAATCTGTGAACCCTAAGTGGAAAGAAGAATGAAAGATGGAGAAATAAAAAAGTATAAGCAAAGAAAGATATTAGAGGGGGGAAGCTAAATAGCAGAGACAGCTCAAGCTAAAAAAAAAAAAAAAAAAAAAAAAAAAAAAAAAAAAAAATATAAAAAAAAAATAA
>VZRU01015262.1:143114-167832 GCA_013398155.1 Pedionomus torquatus
AACTAAGAAAAAATTTGAAAAAAAATTAAATATAAATAAATAGACAGAGACAGACAATTAATTTATAATGAAAAATGTTTAGGAAAGAGAAGGGGAAAAATGTGAATAAAGAATAGAAGAACAGCACCAAAAAGGTAAAATTAAATCCAGAGTGGTGAAATAATTTTTAAAAAACATACATTAATAATAACTTGAGGTTATTATTTTAGGTTTTGGTGGTTTTTTCATATGTGGGCATTAAAAATTTTCAGTTCCATAGGTTACATTCTAAAAACAAGCACTTTCTTAAAAATTCACATCAATTCATTAAATTTCTGGTTCTGAACAGTGTTTGGGGTTATAAAGCAATTTGAAAAGATTTGAGGAAATGGGAAAAGCAATAGCATTAACTCTTAGGAGACCAAATTAACATCTTACAAATAAAATGAGGAAAATATATGTCTGGTCTTTTTGTTTAGGTGCATAAAGTTTTTATACCTTTAGTTTGTTTAAGTACCATTCTCCTTTATTATTTCTGCTCCCTTTTGTAAATTATATTATATTGTCACATATTCTTTTTATGGTCAATTTAATTTCTCACTGATATTATTTCTAGAAGCAAGTATTAAACTTCTGGAAGAGGACTTATGTGTAGACTAAAAATCCAAAATTTAGATGTCCAGATTTTAGCTATTTGTGTGTTACCCAACTGTTTAGACTCATGTTGCAGTAAATGGGGATACTATTAGATATTCTGATAAAGACCAATGAAGTACACATGAGTAGTTATGGCACTTGTCTTCCTAAAGAACACTGACACAGTCTGAGGCAATGCTTTCCAGAACGTGGCTAACCGTCTACCTGCCAGTGGGAAGTAGTGAGTAAATTCCAATTTTGCTTTGCTTGCATGCACAGCTTTGCTTCTTCACCTGTTAAGCTCTCTTTATCTCAACCCACATGTTTTCAGTTTTTCCTCTATTCTCTCCCCTGTCCTGCTGGGGCAGAAGTGAGTGAGAACTGGGTGGGTTTTTGTATACCCTGATATTTTGTATTCTTTACTTTCAGGAGTTATAATGGACATTTTGTATAGAAACTGTTAATTTATACCGTTTTGGAACAGTTAATTCAAAAACTCCAAAGGCTCTACTGAATTCACTGAGGATTCTAATTTTCCACTATTCCAGTTTAAGAGTTGATAGTTCACTTCCTCCCACTGAACACTTAGTTTCGTGACTGCTATACAGTGTGAACAGTTGAAAACCAACTTACACAGAAATATTACATTTATTTTAACACACTCCTAATTGTGTTATTTCATGATCTGATCACTGCAAACAGTGTATAGGCTGGACAAAAGTGTACATTTCATGAGCAGAAAGGAATACCTAATTCAGCATTTATTTATAGCAGCAAATGATTGCTTCCCTATGAGCACTGAACACCAAACCTGATTATGAACCTAACATTTGATTGCCTGCATGATCTGTGAGTCATTAGGTGCAGCAGTACTTTCTGGATAGATTAAATCTTGAAACGGGGGGAGAGAGAAACTGTGGAGGGAAAAATAATTGAATGAAAATAAGAAGTAAAATCACAGACACTGAAACACAGTTAATTGAATATTTGTAACTGTTAAAGTATACCTGGGGCATAAAAATACTAACTCTGGAAAATTAAACTGACTTCTAGGAAGGTTAGGGTAGGAAATTTTGTTCTCAATTGCATTAGTCAATTATACTATTCATTGATGCAAATCAGCTAACTCTATATTGATATAAATGAGGCCAAGTAGATCCAGTCAGAGAATGACCTTTTTTTAAAGGAAAACCTATCTTAAGTATACATTTTTTTTAGGGAAAAACTTAACCTAGAGAAAAACAATCAAATTAGTGTACAAAAAAGAAATGAACCAGAGAAAAAGATATTTTTTCATATCATTTATACCACTTAATATATTGTATAAATGTAATATATTAAAATTATAGATCAAAATGGTATTATATAAAATTTTTGCTTCATATAAACAATATATATTACTTGTATATATATCACATCATGTATATGTATACATGTAAAACCTTGTGTTCATATGAAAAATCACTATATTTTATACATTTTCCACACACATGTATAAGATACTTTTACATGGACAAATAATTTATAAAGAAAGAAAAGCTACTTTTGTAATGGAAATTAGATATTACTCTGTATTTTTTTAAAAAGCAAAAAATCAAATAATGTAAAATCTATGCTTTTTAAATAAAACAAGTCACTAATATGGCATTTTATGACAGAAAACCATCTTGATGAAAGTTTTAAAACCACTTGCAAATGTATACTTTTTTCCAACTGCACAGAAGTTAAACTTGTGCTTTACCTAATAAAATATTTTGCCCCTTTACCTAGGCAATTCTTCTTGGATTCAGGCAAGAACATTGAAATTTTAATCAACATTCTTTCCCTTTCCCATTAAAAATTCTGGAGGAGAGTTGGGACAGATTTTTTTAAAATGATATGGAGTTATAATTCAGTTCATTAAAATACAACAGTAGGGCATCTGCTGAGCATCAGGAGAATTTTTCCATACAGATGAGGTAATGTAGAACTTACACTGTGGAGCTAATCATTAAGAATTCTAATCATCTGAAATTCTTCACTCCGTGGGTGCTGATCTGATGGCTCCATAATTCAGTACATAAGAATAGGATTACATTAGAATTTTAAAAGAGTAGTCTTCATGGTCACAGAGGGCCAGTTTTAGGCCTTCATGAATAATACATAGACAGGGAAGGGAAGAGATTTCATTCAGACTTCTAACCTGAACAGTTGCAGAAGAGTTTTGGAATAAAATGAGTTTCTTTGATTCTATTCAGTTTTAAAGCTTTCACAATCAGCACAATCTAAATTTATCATCAGTGCGTGAATGTGCTATAAGTACTAGATAACATATTTTCACCAAATGTTATTGGTCCCATACGGTTATAATGCTGTGTTGCTTCAATTGAATTAGATTAATTAAAGATTTCTGCCCAGAATTATTTTCTATACAGTTGCCACAAAATGTAACCGGCTATGCAAATTATTACTTGCACAAAATTCTACTTTCTCTCCCAGAAACTGATTCTGTAATATCTTGATACTTCTACTTTCCCCCTTGAATTTCAATTAAACTTAAAATTGCCCATGCTTGATCAGATTCAGAAAGGTAGGGATTCTTAGGAGCATTATTCCCCCAGTTCTCTGTGTAAATGTACAATTCTGAATTGTACAAAATCCTATCAGGAATTGAGCAAAAGGTATGCTGGCTTGGGCCAGAAAGGAAGGAGTATGAGAGCACAATAAACCACAGGGACAGCAGTATGTGAACAATCCATAAAACACAGTCTTACCTTTCAGAAAGTGTCTCCTCAGCAAAGCCGTTGCAGTGGAAACTGCTGAAACAGCTCTGATAACATTTCTATCCCTCATCTTTCACTTTTTAAAGCGGTCTATGTAGCTATTTTGAGGAATACTACACATATATTTATTAATCCAAATATTTCTCCTTTGTTGGACACTGACCAGGAACCCACATCTTGTGGGCTCAATTTTAATCGTACTTTGTCTATTTTATCTCTACTCCTAAAGCTGCTTTACCTTCTGAAAACATAAGAAAATCAGTAACCTATATTTTGAAAGAGTAACAACAGTTAATCAATATTTTCTGGAAGATTAGGGAATTAAAGGAGCAAGGTCTGGGGGGAGGGGACGGGGGAGGAAGGAAAAAAGGAAAAAGAGAAATGTAGAAATGTCAGGTTAAACACAAAATAATTTTATTCCTTTCATATAAAGAAATCTATTTCCAAATCTAATATGAGGCAACAGATCTCTACAATTTTCTATCCAATATCAACTACCCTGGTAAAATAGTAGTGGTAATGTGCCTTTCTTTTTGGTCCTTCTGTATCTTATGCCAGTGTCTACTTCCATTCCCACATTTAAAATGGAAATTATAATTTCATCTTCATTCATTCTTTGATTTTGTTGTATTTTTCAGATCTATGTATGCATCCATACAAAATCTCCCGCCAGCAGTGAGAAATGTCTGAAAGTCTCTACTTTTTTGACAGAAATAAGGAAGATTTTTTAAAAAAATTCAAAGGATCACTATAATATTTTCTGTTAGTTTGCTTTCAGACCAAAAATGACATTCTAGGCTAAATGTATTATTCTATAGTAAAATCCTACATTACAAAAATAAAAAATAAAAGTGAAATGGAACATATAATCTTTGTCTTGTTATTATCTCTACTTCAGATTTTAATTTCAATTGCCTCAATTTTCTTTCATTTTTCTTTCAATACTGTTTCCATTCACCCTTCATGTCTCCTGCAATTTTTCTTTGTGCCGCTCTACTACGCTTTTCATCAGCATCCTTCTAATCTCATCACTGTCTGAATTTTATGTTCTTTTTGATATGAAACATTTTAGGCACAAGCAAATGAGTTCAGGAAGGAAGAGTAGAACAGTTCATTGTTCACATAAAGGGTGCTAGTAACATCCTGATACACCCTGGGGACACAACTGATGAAAGAGAGAACAGAGTTAAGAGCACTTTCTAATTGAAAGTATGAGTAAAATGGTTACTCACGAAAGTCATAATGTGATTAAAAGTTTAAAATCCACAAGTACATGGTTTTCTCTTCTAAAGAAAATTACGCTAAAGTAACTAAAGATGTGAATATAAAACATACTAAATGCCTCCTTGATTATCTCATTCAAAAGACAGGTAGTAATAATCTGCTTTAGCTCCATCTCTTTGAGGAAAGGGAAAAGAAAAGACTTCCATACAGGAATTTAATGCTCTTTAAATCCACACCATTAATTAGCAGAACTATCCTAACTGCAGAACAGACGTGCCCTAAAAGGCAGAATGATCAAGAACATTGAAAGTTGCACTGGGATTAATTTAAATAGAAGATTTCAGGGAATCTGCTGCTGAGAGATACTTTACCAGCTCATGTCATTTTACTGACTACTTAGGAAAGGGCAGTCTCAGCACTATTAAAACAACTTTTCAGCAATCAAAACCACTTGCTTTGAGAAAAGATGTCTCATAGAAGAACAATTTTTCAAAGAACTGTGCATTAAGGCAGGATTCTGGGTACAGTGAAGAGTATACAAACTGAGAGTGAAATTCTTATTAGTGGTTTTATCTTAATCTTTTCATCATTGACTTTTAATAAAAGACAAATAATTTCAGTTTACTGGGGTCAATAACAATACAAAGGAAACAACTATATCATCAGAGGCATGCAAGACAAACTGTAGAAAAAAAGGGTTAATCCTGGAAACAATTTTTAAATGGTAATGTATAATTGTAATTGATACAATTAAACAGCTGCTTATTTGAGGGACAATAAGGAGCACTGCACCGAATAATTCCAGTAGTTAATAATCAACAACAACACTTGAAAGGCTGAAAACCCTTTATTATTCTACATTTGCTTTCCAATGACTTCTTATAGACAGTATCGAAAGAATTCTGGACATTTATCACTCTCGTGATTTATTTTTAAATGTTATACTGTTTTGTTAAGGAATCTATAAAGTCTCAGGGATATTAGTGAAACTTTAAATATACTAGCTAAGACATACTCCAGAACATATTCTTTGCTGTTGCTGTTTGGGATGCATATATAAAACAGAGTGCTTGCACCTCCTACATCTCCTCTCACTAATTCTGAGCAGCTTGGTGGGTGTGCTGGAAGGGAGGAATTTTTGTCTGCTAAATGTATTTCCATATTTTTTACCAGTTATGGCCTTTTCTCCACTACTGCTGCTATTTCAGCTTGGCACTGCTGCACTGCATTTCTCCCGTTTCCCTCCTGTACGCCGCAATCCCAACCTGGTACAACCCGATGAGAGCAGCAGACTCAAGGAGCTGTGGGATAGGAAAGCAGTGGGGACAGGAGACTTTCCTTGAACTCCCATTGCTGGTAGTACTCCTACCTCTTCTTTTGGCCAAGTACAGTAGCCTGTCATAGAGGCAGCAGGTACTGGGCATAGTCAGTGAAGGTAAGGGAGACTGTTCCATGCCTCAGAAGAGCAGGAGACCATCAGGGTGTTACAGAGTCAATTTTAATGCATTCTGAAGCCTCCTGTGTGGTAGAGGACAAGGGTGTTAGTGAGAACTAAGAGCAAAACTCAGTTTTTGATCTCTTCTGCAAAAGGTTTAAAAGTGCTTTAGCGCTTCTTTATATTGTGATGCTTTAAGTTATGCATATGTATGTTTACTTTTGGTCCCATAAAAGAATCATAAGCTACTGATTATTATTAATGTATAATGGGAATGAACCTCCTCATATCTGGGTAAGAAAACAGACATTATCAGTGAGCTGATGTGAGTGAGATATTCAGCAGCAGTGATTTAGCCTAGTGAGATCAATCTAGCTGGATTCCCGATACAGGCAGAAGGGAGTTCAGGCAGAAGGGAGTTCTTTTGAAGTTTATTGCAAACCTAGAGTTTAATTTAGGTAGTCCATCCTTTCTTGGAGGAATTCTTTTCCTGACAGTAGAAGCAGCCTAGTGTTCACATATTAACATTAGCTTTAGTGAATGGTAGCTTCCCTGCTTCGAAACCTCACAAGTCAGAAAATCTAACAAAAAAAAATCCCTATAAAATCAGCCTGAAATACATCCATGGATGTTAATAATTAATATTAATATTTATTCATTATTTCCCATATAGATTCATTGAAATGGATAAAATTAAAATCTGAAGAATGCCTCTGAATTTAGAAGTATTCATATTTTCAACTGCTGACCAATTAAGTTAGTTATATGATAACTAATTATGAATTTTCAGAGGGATTCCATGAAAAAGGAACTGGGATATCCATTTAGAAGATTAAAGTTATTTTTATTATTATTCTAATAATCTCGAACATGATACAGTTATGCTAAGTGCTAAAACTATGCAAAATGATGAAGCTGTGAAACAATTCACTTGCACTGAAATAAAGGTGCCTCTGGTTCTCCCCAGGTAATAGTCATTGAAGCATTCCATCCTCTAACTAAATCATTCATGATAAATGTGACCAAAATGAAACCAAGCAATAATCTTTGCAGTAAGTAATAAAGATGCTTTCCAATTTGTGTCCCTGGCCCAAAGTTATAGAGTTAATCCAGGGGAATTTTATTCATTCAGTCATTGTGAACAAAGGATGTGACCTCCTACAAAATCAGGTAGCTTGCACTTCTACCTGGTGTAGTGCTGTAAAAATTTCTTAAAATGTCCGTCTGTCATTGTACAGAGTTGTGTAGCTTGGGGGTTTTTGGTTTGCTTTTAACCTGGAGGCCATCGTAATCAAATTGAATTAATTTATAATTCATGCTTTTCAGTAAGGCTGGTGATTCATAAGAGCAATTAAAAACACAGGTTCCCCTAACTTCTCTAACACTAAATGAAATACAGCTGCTATTTAAATGCTAAGATAGTTGATGTATCAAGGACCATTTTCTGCATTCCTATGACTCTTACTCATTTGAATTTTTAATGGACAAGAACATGATTGACTTTCATCCTAATTAGAACCTTATTCTAATGCAGAAATTAGACCAGAGAAAAACATAAAAGACATAGCAATGTAATTGAATCCTTCATCTAAATAAATAGTTAAGCACCTGAGCACATAAGGAAGCACAGTTATATCAGCAGAATTACTCAGCTGCTCTGAGCTAAATATCTGTTTACCAACCTTGCTGGAGTAGGTCCTTAAGAAGGTAATTGATATGCTTCCACCCTTTTTTGCACACAGGTAAATAATAAATTTAGTGCTTCAAAATGCTTTTCTTGCAATTTTACGAGCACCAAGATCAAGGTGGTGTCATTTTTCACAGAGATAGTCTCCCTAACAAAATTATTGTTTTAATTCTTAAGACTCGGTGTTGTGAGGAATGTGAGGAATGTCACAGGCCTACTGACAGCCTCTAAGAATTTGTGATAAGTTTCTTACTAAAGTAAGAACATTACATTGTAAGTTTCTTACTAAAGTAGATGATGATTAGATCATCCCCACAGTTCCGATGAAGCCATGAATATTTACCCCAAATCAGAAATGGATTATGAAGCTGTTCCACATCCTAAACACAACTGTAGATTCAAATTCTGGAAATACGTATGAGAATACTTAATTGTAGGTACAAATTAATATTCATTTTATGATGCTAATCAGCAAAGAATACTAATTTTGGTATGCAAGACAGTTTACCGTATACCATATGTCTACTTTGCATTGCAGGATAAAACTGGCCTACCACTCAAAGTATCAAAAGTGGTACACAAAAACTTCTTAGGTGTCAGCCCTGGCTTTTTATAATGCACATCCATCCACACAGGTTCAGTAAAATTTGGTATCTGAACGTCATTAGGTATATCAAAACAGACTTCTGGTTCCTATCTACTCCAGCTAACTATGGTGAGTTAATCTTTTGGAAAACACAGCAGAAAGTAACTGAAGGCAATACCTACTGACATTTTAGGGAAATATTCACATTGTTTGTCAGCTGAAAATGTAGTATTATTTTAATAGAAAGAATAACAAGTTCTTCGCTAACATCTCTAGGCCTGTGAAACAAAATCTTGTAGGGAACATTGACTGTGGATTCAAATTACAGTCTGAGAAGTCACTTCTTCACAAGGACTTGAATCAATCTGAATGATTGTTCAGTACTGCAAACCTGATTTAAATCTGGTTGCAGTTGGTGTGATCACATCCCAGCACAGATCACCCACAGATCAAGAGAAGTAAAAAGAAAACAAACATTTTTTTATCTCTTATCTGTGTTTGAAATCAATGTTATCTTTTATTTTTATTATTAAAACACTTAGCAGTAGAAAACATAAATTTTACCTTAGCGATGAAAACAGTGACATGGCAGACAGTGGATTTCCAAGCTTTCACACTCAAATATTATTTTCTCCCTTTCTTCCCACTAAGCCTTTCCCATTCATCAACTCCATCATCAAAACTATGTATTTGTATGACATTAAGCTTGTAATATAGAGGGCTGAACAAATCCTTAAAAAAAAAAACAGACCTCACAGTTCTAGTGACTGATGTTAAAGATCAACAATTGATACCAAGTGCTTTACAAGATTGCATTATCTGTATTCCACTTGAACAAGCAAAAGCCATAAAATAGCTCACAATAAATTTCTTTTACACAAGACCAAGGTAAATCAACAACAATCCAAAGTATCTTGCCACTACAGAGTAGAAGTCCTAGTTACCAAAAGCAAATGAAAGACAAAAGATCAATAAATATCATGAACAAGCTAGCAAATAGTACCAAGACAGTGATACATATACCTTAGGGATTTTAGCACAACCATTAATTATGTTTTCAGCAGAGCACTGCCGCTGTTTGCTAAAGCAGCCTTCACATCACGCTGCTAGGTAAAATCTCACTTAGTGATGGGCTAAACTCCTTTCTGAATTCCCTGGCCCCCTATTGTCAGACACTGTGCCAGGAAATATCAGACATTAAGAACTGATGCTACAGAAGCACCAAAAATTATGTGTGATATCAACTAAGTAGGCTGAAATTGCATTAACGATATACATAGCCACTTAAAATTCTAGAAAACTTTTGAATATATCCCTAGATCGTGCAATAGATCATAGAAAAATCTTAAAATATTAAAAAAAAAANTTCTTCAATAATCAAAATATTAAAAAAAAAAAAAAAGTAAGGAAAAAATTACAGGAATCATCAGTTATTTGATATTCCATAAAAAGACTTTCTTGGCTCCAACAGAATTAGTATAAAGATCCAGTTTTCCTTTGATATTGGACTATACTCAGTCATATCCTAACAGTTCACAGAAGTCATAAATATCCTTTATAGTAATGGAGCCACAGAGTCTTGTATTGCAGCCCTGGCAAATTGAGATTATCACTCATACATGAGTGTATGTTCAATGCAAGCAGCCTAAAAGGGATTCATTAAGTCCCCTCTGGCTCTGTTGAATGGCTCTATAACCAGAGTATGAATTTATCACCTACTGTTTCTTCTCAAAATGCCATATGCATGGGAAAGAAAGCAAAGAAGAGCACCAACACACAGAGTAATCTTTTTTTTTTTTTTTTTTTTTGTCTCAGGTAAGGTATCTTGATCCATGATGTTAGACACAGATTGAACATCTACAGGAGTGTATCCTCAGTCGTGGGAATTTAACCTTAAATTTTAAAATTCAATGGAGACTACATCATCTGCATCCTTCAGGTAATATTTAAGCCTTTTCAGTATTCTGCATTTTGTTGCCTGTTTGCTCCTCTATTTGCTTACAGATCACTAAAGCTGTAATCATGAAAAATTGTCACTAGCAAATGAAATTTCAAAAAGCTAACAAAATCAGAAGTAATTCTGTTTACTATTATCTTCAAGGACTATATAACACTTTCGACAGTTATTGCAAAGAATCTGAAATGTCATAAACCTGTTATCATAACAAAGATTTTCACAGCAATTGAAATTAGTATGAAGTCGGTACAATTGTGTCTACATGCTCAAACAAATTAATCCAGCACCATTCATCATTACTGATAGTCATGGAAGGATGTAAACCTGGACTGGAAGGTTTGCTCTGGGTCATATTTCACCTATGGCTAAAACACAGCCTGTAACCTCTGGCTAAATAGGCCATAAATGACAGTGTTGGATTTTACTGAAGGACAGGAAAAGGGAAAGAGAGGCAATAGAGAAAAAGGAAACTTGTGTTTTAAACATTTAAATGCTTTTCAACTTTTCTGTTAGAAGCACCTGTGACATAACAGAATAACTCAGAATATAGATGCCCTCTTTATTTCTTATAGAAATATGAAAAGGCTGTCACTATTTTCAAAGACCTATAGATGAAAACTGCAACAGGATGGAGACAGAAACACTGAAAACCTCTAAGTGATTATGGAGCTGAAACTGAATAATAAAATCTTTGTTCCTTTCAGCCACAGTGAAATTCCCATTGACTCAGGAGATGTGGAAGGGTCAGACAGCTCCATTAGGTAAATCAGTAAAACACTCAAATATCAAGGAAATGCAAACTCATTAATTAAATAAACTGTAGCAGTATTGCAGAAAATATATCACTAATTGGTTAGCAATTGACTGGCACTTTTTTGTACAACACCTAGACACCAGCGTGGGTTTGTCACATGAAGATCATACTGCCTTTGAAAGAACAAAAGAGGTACAGTCAATGACTTGGTGTCCAAGTGGAGACCAGTGACAAGTGGCATTCCTCAGAGATGAGTACTGGGACAGCACTGTATAATGTTTTTGTTAGCTACATGGACAGTGGGACTGAGTGCACCCTCAGCAAGTTTGTTGGTGACACTAAGCTGTATGGCTCAGTTGACATGCTGGAGGGAAAGGATAGCCTCCAGAGGGCCCTGGGCAGGCTTGAGAGGTGGGCTCATGTATACTCATGAACTTCAACAAGACCAAGTACAAGGTCTTGCACCAGGGTCAGAGCAATCCCAAGCACAGATACAGGCTGGGCAGAGAATGGATTGAGAACAACCTTGAAGAGGACTTGGGATTTTGCTTGACTAGAAGTTTAACACAAGCCAGCAATGTGCACTCACAGCCCAGAAAGTCAACCATATGTTGGGGCTGTGTCAAAAGAAGCACAGTCAGCAGATTGAGGGAAGTGATTCTGCCCCTCTACTCTGGTGAGATACCACCTGGAGTACTGCTTCCAGCTCTGGGGCCCCCAACATAAGAACGACATGGACCTGTTGGAATGAGTACAGTGGAAGGCCATGAAGATGATCAGAGGTGCTGGAGCACCCCTCCTATAGAGAAAGGCTGAGAGACCTGGGCTTGCTCAGCCTGAACAAGGTTCTGGGAAGACCTTATAGCAGCCTTCCCTAGAAGGGGCCTATAGGAGAGATGGGGAGGAACTCTTTACAAGGGAGCATAACAGTAAGATGAGTGGCGATGTTTTTAAACTGAAAGAGGGTAGATTTATATTAGNTAAGAACGACATGGACCTGTTGGAATGAGTACAGTGGAAGGCCATGAAGATGATCAGAGGTGCTGGAGCACCCCTCCTATAGAGAAAGGCTGAGAGACCTGGGCTTGCTCAGCCTGAACAAGGTTCTGGGAAGACCTTATAGCAGCCTTCCCTAGAAGGGGCCTATAGGAGAGATGGGGAGGAACTCTTTACAAGGGAGCATAACAGTAAGATGAGTGGCGATGTTTTTAAACTGAAAGAGGGTAGATTTATATTAGATACTACTGTGAGGGTAGTGAGACAATGGAACTGGTTACTCAAAGAAGATTTGGATGCCCTATCCGAGGAAGTGTTCAAGGCCAGGCTGGATGGGACTTTTAGTGACCTGGTCTAGTGGGAGTTGTCCCTACCCATCACAGAGAGGTTGAAACTAGACGATTTTTAAGGTCTCTTCCAACACAAAGCATTCTATGATTCTATTAAAGTTATTGGGAGAGAGTACCATCCAGAATGAGCAGAGAAGCTGGAGCTCTTGTTCTTATTTCCAGATTAACCATGACTCTGTTTTGTGACTTTCTAATCATAAAATGAATAATCATAATTGCTCTACACTTACGCTTTGATTTACCTTAGTACTAGAAATAAAAGCTACTCTTTAGCCATGTTCAACATAAAAATCGTTGAGAGAGAAAAGCAATCAATCCTGAGAAGCAATCTTTCCCATCATTTCCAAAAACTGACCCTGAATGCAGACTATTTTTCATTTCTTAACAAGTTTAACTTACTCTGTTATTTGCATACCTCTTGTTATTTGCATAGCTCTTCACTACTGTTGAAGATATTGGAAGGAGTGCTGATTCCTGCATATTTTACTCTGATTTATGCATTTCCAGTACAAGTTTCATGTTGCACCACCTCTAAACATTAATGAACAGTACCATCGTATTCATTCCTTATCCAAGCCATACCAGTCATCAGGTATAAACTGTGCTCATCATTACAGCAAGTTATTCATAAATGCTATTTATACACAGGAACACCTTTGGTTTTATTATCATTTAGCAATTTCTTCATTTATTTTCAGACCGTACCATATTAGTGCTTTAGAAATTCATCAAGTTCATTTACCCTTGCATACAGTATGCCTTGCATTTATATAAATAATATTATATTTTTCTGAAAAAAAAGTATATTTGTAAACTGATCATATTTTTAGCTTAGCAGTAATTACATCTATTACAGGTCAGCATGACTAATGACATGTTTATCTAACAGTTCAGGTCTCTGATTACTACCTCTGTAGACATATCAGAGTTATCTTAGGTATTAATAATAGCATATTTATGATGACGTAAGTGTTAGTGTGGGATAAAAAGTTCAACCTATAAACTAGGACATTTCGTTTGCACTTCTGTTCAGAAATGGCTACCCACGTATGCTAGTTTAAAACAAATCTCGTGACTAATTATAATGCACTCTACATTTGAACCACAGGGTGAAAAAAAAAACTTCAGCCAAACCGAGGAATATGTCTTTGAGAAAAGTTATAACCCTTATCTGTTCCTGTGACTAGAACCAGCACTAATTACGTGCTTTTGCTCAGGCTTCAGATACAACTTGCATCTGTTGTAGGCTTTGTACATGCAGATACCTTAATTGTGTTTAATAGAACTCCAATAAAGTTCAGCAGAGGTATCTTTTCCCACAATCTTTATCTGTGTGTCTTTAACACAATGGTTCTTTGATTTAAAAAACAAACAAAAACAACAACAACAGCAAAACAAACAAAAAAATGAAAACAAAACAAACACACACAAGAAACTGAAAAAATGTAGCAGTAGCTCAGTGATATAAATAGGTAATATCACAGTTTTCACTATCAAAAAGTGAATACATTAATAGTGAAACATCTTGGTCTAAAGGACACAACATACTCTATCCAAAAGAATTAAAATATAAATTGTTTAAGAAAAAATATAACTCAAAACTGACTTAAAGTATAAATATTCCCCTAGGACCTTGCATCACTGTAACAGAATTTTTGTAAGCTTTTTTTAGGGTAACAGCAAGAAATGGACAACAGCTTCATAGAATCATAGAATTGTTAGAGTTGGAAGGGACCTTAAAGATCACCGAGTTCCAACCCCCCTACCATGGGCAGGGGCATCTCCAACTAGACCAAGTTGCTCAAAGCCCCGTCCAGCTTCCAGGGATGGGGCATCCACAACTTCTCTGTGCAACCTTTTCCAGTGCCTCACCACCCTCTCAGGTAATCATTTCTTTAAAGAATCTGATCTAAATCTCCCCTCTTCCAATTTAAAACTATAAACCTCCCTCATCCTATAGCTGCACTCCCTGACAAAGTCCCTCTCCAGCAGTCCTGTAAGCCCCCTTCCGATACTAGAAGGTTGCAATAAAGTCCCCCAGAGCCTTCTCTTCTCCAGATTGAACAGCCCCAGCTCTCTCAGCCTGTCTTCATAGGAGAGGTGTTCCAATCCTTTTATCATTTTCATGAGCCTCCACTGGACCTGTTCCAACAGGTCTATGTCCTTCCTNTTCATGCGCCTCCACTGGACCTGTTCCAACAGGTCTATGTCCTTCCTGTGCTGAGGACTCCAAAGCTGGACACAGTACTCCAGGTGGCATCTCATGAGAGCAGAATAGAGGGGTGGAATGACCTTCCACAACTTGCTGGCCACAATTCTTTTGATGCAGCCCAGGATGCGGTTGGCTTTCTGGGCTGCCAGTGCATACTGCCAGCTCATGTTGAACTTCTCATCCCCCATCACTGCCAAGTCCTCCTCAGGGCTGCTTTCCAGCCATTCTCCACCCAACCTGTATTTGTGCTTGTGCTTGGGATTGCCATTTCCCAGGTGCAGGATCCTGCTTGGTTGATCTTCCTGAGATTTGCACGAGCCCAACTCTCAAGCCTGTACCAGTCCTTATGGATGGCATCCTTTCCTCCAGCATGTCAGCCATACCACACAGTTTTGTGTCATCAGCAAACTTGCTGAGGATGCACTCAATCCCACTGTCCATGTCTCCAACAATGATTTTAAATACACCGGTCCCGGTACTGAGCCCTGAGGAACACCACTCATCACTGGCTGCCACTTAGACATCGAGCCATTGATCACAACCATTTGAGTGCAGTCATTGAGACAGCTCCTAGTCCACCAAGTGGTCCATGTGTCAAATCCCTGACTTTCCAATGTTGAAAAGGTTACACTTATAATCAACTCTTCATGTTCAGTAGGCGTCACTATGACACTCTCAGTAAGAATGTAATGGAACTCATAACCAGTTTTTCACTTCAAATAGATCTGTTTCACAGACTTTGACACAAATTGTCCCAAGTTCCTCCATATCTTTCAGACATGCTGCCAACAGAGGCTGCAGCAGAGTGAGCACCTGCTTAATCTGGTTGACAGTTTTTGCAAATAAAAAATTAAATTTGGAGGAAACAACAGCTATGGGGGCTGCTGTACTCAATGTCTACTTTTAGTCTTACCCTAGATTTAATTCCAGATTAGAACTCTGAAGAAAAAAAACACCACACATTCTTCAGTTCACAAATGGAAAGGTAGAAGACAAGAAAGGCCTTTGACAGAAATTTTAGCCGTCTATATGAGTAACGGTATCTTTAAATGTTACAGATGAAATAAATTGGAAGATCTTTGTACAATCTTTACATGAAAGGTTAAGTAGACTAGATACAAATGAACAGGAAACTGATACTGATATCCAGCACATTCATGATCACTCTCAAGACCTCTCTTTATGTCCAGTCTGAATGAGTTTAATAAGAAATAAAAGGAAGAAGCTGAGGAAGCTGGCTAAGATTAGGTTTAGATAGGAAACAACTACTATTTAAAATTAAAATGATGTATTCAATCTTCTAAACCCTAAAATAAAAAATACAGTGTAGCTTATTTTGTGCGTAGAGGTGAAATCTGTATACATGAGTCAGTAGTGGTGTGCATGTGTTATGTAAAAACAGAGATTTAACCCTGATAAAGACTTTAAAAAGAAACAAAACTCTAATGGGTGTGTTAGATGTTAGGAAAGCACTTCAGAGACTTAATGCATGATGTTCACTCTGCAAATCTGGAAACTTTCTGACACCAAGGTTTTGAGAACAAAGCAAAAATCTTACTCTTATGAGACCTGCATAAATAAAATCCCAAACCCACTCTACAAAATTCATTCATGCACCAGAATCACACAAAAACTGAAGGCTGGATGTCTGCACATGGATTCTATGACTTAAAACCACATTCAGGTTTTTAAGAAAGAACAAGATGCATATACAGTGTAAACATTACAATAGAAATAGTGTAGATTTTGCACACCATTCTGGGGATAAAAGGTTTTTGCTAATTGCTTATATTTTATTTATGCTATAATTATTTCCTGTATTAACTTCAAATTCATCAAACTTAATAGCTTTTTAGTAACATATTTATCTAGCAAAAAGTTGTTTATTCACTTTATACAGCAACAAATGTTCCTCACCTAAAAGATTTTGAAAACATATTGATATTGTTCTGGGAATATATGTTCTAAGCAATGTGACTGATCATTTCACTTTGCTGAAGTTATAGTGAGAAACCCGAGTACCATATTTTCTTTAATATAAATTTAAATAACACAGTCTTCTGAGCTCATCTGCAAAACAGTAAATGTTATGGCCAAAATAAGACAATAAGCAGTTCTACTATTTCTGCTCTACAAGTCTTCTTGGAAGCAACAGAAATGAGACAGTTTTTGTATTTCTACTTAATAAGCCCGTTCCCTTTTCTCTTTTATAGGTCAATAACAAAATAACCTTGTTGTAAGGAAAGTGGAGGTAGGTTGATATCCATAGAGCTTTATTCCCATGGTCCTCTGCTGATTGTATTTATCCAGTTCAAGGTCACCTTGGAAAAAAACAGGGATAGGGAAGTGCTTATGCACGAAGTGGTAGAAGCCCTCCAATGAGAGTCCTCTCCTGGGGTCCCTCTCCTCTGCAGCAAGGTCACAATCACATCCAAACCAAAACAAATGAACAAGAAACACCCTAGCATTTTTCCCCCGGTATAGCAATACCTTCCGTTGACACTCAAAGTTTTCTATTGGTCTGTGTTTCATGACACTACTGGCACTGATGGTTAACTAGGTACAAGTGCTGTGCATTACCTAGCTGTTATATCTTAAACACGTCTATTATTGGATAATATTTATGGAATATTAAAATTACTATTATTTTCTTATTATTTATTCTGCTTGTTGTAGTATGGAATCAACAACATAGAAGCTGACAGGTAGGGGAGAAGAAGATGGGAGCATTATGACAAAATGAACTATAAAACAATGCAATAAGAAGACAGTGGATAGGTAGGATGACTTAGACATGGAAAACATTTATTTTTTCTGCTTAATCATAGCAATGACTCACACTGCACCACTGCAAGGCCACATGGCTACAAGGATAAAAGCCCTTGAAATACCCGGCCAAGATATCTCAGCTGACCCAGAACAGAACCAGGATGTGGAGGTGACAGGTTTCAAGTGGAAATGGAGACTAAAAACAGAAATGGAAGGCCTTTAGCATTACAGAAGTACTCACATCTGTGCAACAATACACCTATTAAAGTTTTGATGCATTTCCTTCTAAATGAAAAGCATGTGTTAAACGATCTCATGACTTATCTTGTCATGGAAATAACAAAAATAGGCAAATGCAAGGTGATAAAGGTTGTTACTGAATACTGGGGGTGGTGGGGTGGTGGGTGTCCCATAAAAATTTGTGTATTTAAGTAAAATCTTCACCTTTAAATCTATGATAGTATGAAATTTGAACATAAATAGAATATGTCATTTGCATTGTCCCTAGGTGGATGTCTCTTCTATGAGTAACAGATGTTATTCTGAAATTTTCCAAAAGTATTCCTAGATAAGAGTGGGAAGGGAATAGGTTTCTTTCCATACCACTTAGGTTTTAAATTTTGTAAACATACCTGTTTTGCATCAAGAAAAAAAGCTTTTCACAGGTTCTTATAAAAAAGGAATAATCATTTGCAGATACCCACTCCAGTTCAGGCTGAGTAAAGGCTGAAACTCAGGTTTCCTGTATACTAAGTTATTTTTTGTTTAATATGAAGTAGGATATTCGACAATGTTTCACATGTCTTAATTCTCCTAGAAATCAAAAGTGTTGAGATTCATCCTGATTGAGATGAATTCTGCTGATATAAAAGCCTTTTACCGATTAAAGTTTCATTGAAACTATTATAGTCCCGTAAATAGTTTTGATAACAATCTTTCAGAATGATTAAATGAAAACGAAACATGTGGGATAATTCCTTATCAAATATATCTCTCAAAACACTTAGATTGTTTCAATTTCTTTAAACTAGATATTTGTGCTGAGAAAAGTACATCCCATTCAATTACTGGTTTATTCAATCTTATGTGAGAAATTAGAACACCAAGACTTGTGTAATTTTACAATGATGCAGTACCTGTGTGAAGTGAGCAAACAATATTTGACATTCATTTTCAAATTATATTCAGTGGTCGTCCCATATGTCAGGAGAATTCTGCCTTTCCCAGCTTGCCTGCTTGACTTCCTAGTTTAGTTCCCCTTTTTTAAAGATGAGTTCCAAGTCATTACATCTATGTACTAAGGCCAGCAGTGTATTATGTCAATATAAACAAAAGCTGACTGTCTGAGATGATGAGAATGAAAAATGTAAAAACAACAGCTCTCCTACAGGCTGTTTAGTATTCTTTATTTATAATCTTATCCTCCCACATAAATAATATATATACTTATAGTTATGACTCTGTTGACTGATTTAAACAATCTAAGATAAATGCATGACAGCGTGATCTCCTTTAGTATCTGACAAATAGGAAAATAAGCTGTCACTGTAAATATATATCTTAATGTAATACAGTAGCACAAATGTTTGGTTTCTATTCCCAAAATATTAACTGTGCATAAAGAAAAATGAGTATTTTAATTGTATTTTAAAATTGTATTGTTATGAGGTTAACTGAGTTTGTTTGTAGAGGAAGATAAATTGTAATACATTTTATCTACTGGAATATTTTAGATCAATTCTATTAATTTGATGGGTAGAACATTAAAAGCTGCCAGAGTATTTGTTGCTTGACAACAGGAAACATTATTAATCTGTAGGTTACATTTAATTGCAAGAGGAATGCTACTCAGTCACAGTCATTTTCAAGGACCTACAAATAGCAAGGGTCAAGGTTACAACCCAGGTAATTACTATACTTACAAGTAAGAGAGCAAGAATTAGATAATTCCTCCTGTATTATGTACACTCTTCTATCATTCAGCAAACTGAACTATGCTGCGCATCTAGAATGAAGTGTTACCGGATAATTTACATGATAAGGTCTTGCACTACTGGAGAAGTTATTAAAGAACCTCATAAACTTCCCTTCTGAAAGATATATGGAGCAGTCCATCTTTGATAGAGAGTAGCCAGGACTGAAATATCTACATGCATCCTGATCCCTGATCTCTGGACAAGCTGTTACATATAATGTGCAGATAATATTTCTTTCCACTCGCATTGCAGTGCAATCCTTAAACAGAGTACAAATTACATACCGACAATCCTTGAGCAACATTTAAAAAATATACAAATATTTGTAAAACTATACAATATAAGAAGCAATGTATTTCATTGTGCCAGTCCTATACATGCATGAGGCACCTGTTTGCATCTTTTGACTTATAGTCAAAGCAGTGAAACTTATTTTAAATGATTATTTTTTTGCTTTAGCCCTCTACTCTTCCAAGGGCAAGGAGGAGTATTCAAATTACCTGTGATCCTAATTGCCTTCAAGAAAACTTGTAAACGTGAATCAAATTTCTGGTTGCTTGGGAAATGTTTTTGAGAGTAGTATATGAAAAGAAAGGGAATAGCACTGTGTTACAAGTGAATGTAATTTAAACTTACACATTATCTGTCTTGAGGAGGCACTAAGGAGTAATGTGGTAAGAACCTAATTTAGTTGCTTTTATTAATCACTCAAAATACAAGTTGCAAATTCAAACCTGGGTTGACCATTGGGAGGGAGGTGGGAACAAGCACCTTTGGCCAGGAATCTCAAGCAAGAATCTGTGTAATTCATTTCTGGATCTAGGCCCTTCAGCTGTGCTCATGCGTGTATTTATTGAGTGGCTTAGTTATGAGCCACTGTAATGTCCTTTCTGTTACCTAATGAGCTTTTGATTATCATTATTTGAATTATACCCGATGACAACACAGTAATTTGGCTAATACTCCTAGCCCAGAATTCTTATCCTCTCAGTTATTAATTTTATTCAACAAATTCCCAAATATTTGTAAGTGCCTAGGTATAATTTCAAAAGGCATTTAGACTACTTAAACTTCTTAGTCATTGTTTTATTTGGAAAAAAAGGATAAATTCCAATTAACTGAAATGACTAACCCCCAAACAATAATAAACCATTTTACCTTGATGTGTTTCTTAAATGTTGAGTCCATCAACCATTTTAAATTGTAAATATTCTGTTGTCACAAAAGCACAAATTTGAGACCATTCTGTCATCACTGTAATAACAATGAACATTTACATAGTGATTTTGAGACTGAAAGATAAAGTACTTAAAATGCAGGAAAATCCCACCAACCAACAAACTCATCAGAAATTCAGGTGATCTTTATTTTCTTACAAATTAAATAGAGTGCTAGACAATTATTTCCTTAAATAATACAAAAGAAGCTTCAGAAGATGTATGTATTTCCATTTTTGTCCATAAGCAAATGATAGCGATGTATTTTGTCAATGTATAGTTTTGCTCCTGTTGGTTGTTTTGTTTTATTTTTTTTTATTTTTCTTTTTAAATAAGAATATTATATATGTGAAGCTGTGTTACAACTTCTAGTAGGACTACAGTTTTAAAACTATCAGTATTATATGATATAGTTAACCTCCAGAAAAAAATTCTGAGTTTCTAACCACCATTTAGTTAAAGTCAGTTCTAAATTTGTCTTTGCTATTCAAAATTATCATATATTTTCAGGAGTGTTATACCACCAGTGACATCACTATGTCTATCTAATAACATGCTTTATAACTTTAATACACTATTTGAATCCTAATTAGGAATGTTATTGATGGACATTTCATGGGTAATTGCCAGAAAATATTTTATTGCACAAAATAAAATATTAATTGTGAATACTGCAGGCAACTTATTCTTCCATATTAGATCATCATTCTAGAAGGCCCATTGTTTTACTCAGTGTCATCAATTCACTAACAAAATTAGCACATGCAATTAGTATGTGGCAGAACTGTTGTAAGCTGATGCCTAGATAAACTTAACTATTTTCACTTACCATTAGAATCCTCATGGAAAATTAGATCTCGTGGTAAAATTCAAGGCATAAATTGTGCTGGACTTCAGCTACAGTAATTTATCTATCTATATTCTGTTTACTTAATCATATACTGTCTTAAGTAAGCTCTTATTTATTCTGAAGTGGTGTAACATTCCTTGCATTCTGAGCAGAATATTATCATATACTGACAGCATCAAAACTTAAAATAATTGTTTCAAAATTCCTTGAGAAATGGGAATGCACTTCAGAATTGATATTTATGTAAGCTTATAACATCACACATAGTGATCATCAAACCAAGGAACAATCAGAATTGTATTCAATTATACGGCCATGGTAGAATACAGGGATACATGGATGATGCAAATAATTAATCCAAATCCAGTTTAATCCAAACAAAATGGTAAAATGCATTAAAAGCATTATTCTATTTTATTTCCAGCCAGAAAAGACTTGCTATTTGCATTTCTGTCTTGTTTATTTGGCAAAACTAATATTCTATTAATTTTTTTTTTTTTTAACAGCACCTAACATAGGACTATGTTGATGATGAGCATAGCAGTATTTCAGATTCTCTTGTTTTCTTTCTTGGACAAAAGAGCTGCTTGTGAACTGGGTTCTCCAAGGATATTGACACTCATAAGCAGTGCCTCACTGTTATTGAGTACAAAATTAAGACATCAGTTTGAAGATAAAGTTGAGGTCAAGTTAGCTTTGCAGGAAGAGAAGTAAATGTAAAAGAAGGTAGAACAGAGGGAGTCAATGGATGCTGAAAAGAGACCACCTAGTGAAAGAAATGTGAGACTAGCCTAAAAAAATTCAGAAAACTTGAGAGAATACTGTCTATAGAACCCTGGGATCAGAACTAACTGAGGAGGATGTGACAAAGGAAGCAAATCAGCAACAAACCACTAAGGAAGAAAACAAAACAAAAATAAATGAAAAAAAAAAAAAAAAAAAAAAAAAAAAAAACAAAACAAAACAAAAACCAACCTAACCAAACCCTCCTTCCTTTTTCTGATTACTTTTTGGTATTTGCTATAAAATTAATTTCAGCAACTAAGAAGCAGAATGGTGTCAAAAAGAAAGACTACAAGGTTAAATAACGTGACAGTTGACTCATTTTCCAGCTTGTCTGATAACACACGTCTAAGACATGCACTTTGCACATAGAACCAAAATGAAAAACCTTCATTCATTTAAAAATCTTCCATTTAAGAACTTTATTTCTCTCCCAATTTTACAGTTTTTAGCAGTTTTCCATAGGACTGGTACTTGCCTACAATTCCTTGACTGTGATTTTTCAGTCGACTTTACAGAGCTTAAGTATTCTTCAATAGCTTCATAGTGACTGAGAACTCATTCAGGCCACATTTGTTTCATCATACAGACCCTTCCCTAACATGGAGAGGAGGAAATGGATACCTCTGACAGCCAAGAATTTTGCTGCCATATAATTCTCTTCATGGAAAGTTCATTCAATATGACAAACTCATTCAACATGAAATCTTGGAACTTGAACTATCAGGGAAATGTGAATTACTGATATCAAAGTGAGCTATAAACAGACATTATTTTTTCCTGTGGCAGAGGTTATAAGGCACAAGGAAATTAAATGTACCTCAAAGGCTATTTCATATATTTTTTTAAATTTCACTATAAAACAATAATGCAGAATAAGGCATAAATTAGAAGTGGCCATTTTCATTGATATTTTTACCCTCATTCTTTCTCTTAATCATAAGTATGTGTTTAAGGTTTACTTTCGTTCATTTTTAAATAAAGACAGAAATGCTACAGGCTATTTTAAATCTGCTTGGGAGATATTATCATTACCAACATACATGCAGACTGATTTTCAGCTATATTATTTTGAAAGGTGGGGGGCTTTTTCTTCCAAAAAAGAATCAGTCAAATAACCTAAAGAGCTTTACCTGACAAGTTCCAATTAAATCTATGAATCTCTGTTTCCTTAGTAACCACTCATAGCATCACTAACATTCCAGAGAGAGGAGCAGGTGCAAGAAATCATAAAAATGAAAAAATCTTATTTTGCCAATTACTTACTTATATATTAGATTGAAGCATTTAATATTGGGTTCCTACTGATTTCAGTCATTTCTGCATACAATCTTTTATGAATCTTTTAAATAATTTTACACTACCGAAAATCAATTCAATCATTTTTTTCTTTTCTTTGGAATCCCACATTCTTGTTTTATACGATAGTGTACTTAGATCCATTCCTGTGGTATAATACAATTGCATGTTTCAGGGTTGAATACACACTTCTACCATTATTCTAATATTCTTCATGAGCTTTTCTTTTGTCTCATGTTTTTTAGACTTGTAGACTGTTTTACAAAAGTATATAGTGCTGTAGAAACTGAGACAGCATTTACATGACCCTTACATTGTAAAATAAAGGAGTGAAGTAAAATCATGCAATCACAGTGAATTTTAAAACAGAAATCTGAGAGGTAGGATCATCTATATTACAACAGTAGGATTTTCAACATGCCTCATTTCATGTTTAAACTGAAAATATATATAAATTATTTCTCTTGATTTAATTCTTTCTACCAAAATGAAATCAGTTTACATCAAAAGAATGTCTTAAAAAAACAGAGCTGCCCAGCAGGGTCAACTGGATGAGGATGAAAGAATCAAGTTATCTACTTCTTCAGCAACTCTGCTTGAGGGATGAATATGAACCAAACATAAAGAGGCAAACAGACTTAGATAAGGCATTTAACCAGAAATGATAGTTCTCTGGCCTTGGATTCTTAAATGCCACAGTCACCTTGAAATTTTCACCTCTTATCCTCACTCTTATGTCCTAAGTTGTTTTCAGCAAAACAGCGTTTTGAACAGCATAAGAATTTTAACAAGCTGTTTTACAATGGTAAGATGTTGAAATGCAGGCATGCTTGTATAGTGTGGCTAAACATGTATTTTGAATCCTTAATAGAGAAATGCCCATTTTGCACATAAATGGTGGCTTAATAAGTCAGTCATCCCTGCTAGATATCCATTGTACTTTTTTAAATGACTTGTTCTTAAAATCCTATTACTTGTGGTAATTCTCCACAAACAAATCTATTAAATTAAAAAAAAATAAAAATAAAAATGCTAAGGAAAAGGAGAAACAGGACAAAAGACATACCATCCCAGAATACCTTTGTTTAACTATTTGCAGTTCATACAGCCCACTCTGTACCAACTCTCCTCTCTTGATAAATCGTGTATTTGAAACACAGCTGTAGCTAATTTCACTAGTGAATGAAGGCATCCAGCTCCAAAAGTGACAGAAATTGTCCTTCATAAGGAGGAACAAAAAAAAAAA
>VZRU01015262.1:173888-187432 GCA_013398155.1 Pedionomus torquatus
CTTTTCAGTAACTTGTGCTATGTCATTACTGCCTTGGGCAAAGATGGAAGCTTCTGCACCTTAGTACATGAGAACAGGCACACTATCTTTAAAATGTATAAAAAACAACTGTGCTTTAAAGATCCTGAACTGAAGATATGTATTGACTGGCACTGTTATTGAAATTTATGACAGAAAATACCTGAAAAGAACTATATAATCCTATTTTATGCACAAAGATACTCTTGAAAAGTATACTAATTATGCTTTTGAAGAGTTACTTCACATCTTGTTACACCAGGAACCTTGCAAAAGATGAAGACATAGAAGTGTCTGCAGAACACACAGTTCTTTGGTGCACTTATTAATTATTCTGCCAGAAAAACATATAATTGGGCTGTTGGTTTTTCTGGTACACAGAAGTCTACAAGAAAACAGTTTGTATGGAGAATCCTTGAAATACTTCATGGGCTTGATGACTGGCACTGATTGATACCATTTTTTGGTGCTAATATTACTAAGAGGATTCAAATGTTTAGAGATGGCTTTTTTCGCTCCTTAAACATTCATGATGGTTTCTGAAAGTTTAAATGCATAATTCAGAGTTCTCTAAAATGTAAGTTTAAAAGATTTAAGTCTCTGTTCACATATATATGAAAACTAGAGGAAAGTCCTGATTGCTCAGATGAATTTTTATGGATTCTTCACCACAACATCAAGTAATGTGTTTAAAGATCTTTCAAAATTCATCTCTACATACTGAAAGTGACGATCCATAATTCGTCACCATGGACAGGTTTTCAGCACACACAGAGGATTCAAACATCCTCTGCAGGACTGTTAGTCTGACCTCTGTGCTGGCAGAGTTATGGAACAGATCATCCTGAGTGCCATCACACGGCATGCACAGTACAATCAGATGATCAGGCCCAGTCAGCATGGGTTTCTGAAGGGGAAGTCATCCTTGACTAACCTGATCTCCTTCTATGACATGATGAGGTGCTTAGTGGATGAGAGAAAGGCTGTGTATTCTGTTTACCTGGGCTTTGGTAAAGTCTTTGACACTCTTTCCCACAGCATTCTCCTGTCAAAACAGGTTGAGCATGGCTTGAATGTGTGTACCCTTCATTGGGTAAAAAACTGCCTGAATGGCTGAGCCCAAAGAGTTACAGTGAATGGAGTTAAATCCATTTGGCAGTCAGGTACAAGATGTGCTCCCCAGGGTTCAATACTGTGGCCATTTCTGTTTGATATCTCCACCAATGATCTGGCCAAGAAGATCAAGTGCACCTTCAATAAGATTGCAGATGACACCAAGTTGAGTGAGAGTGCTGATCTGCTTGAGGTTAGGAAGACTCTACAAAGGGCAATGGAATGAGATTCAACAAGGCCAAGTGCAAGGTCCTGCACTTGGGTCACAACAACCCCATGCAGCATTACAGGCTTGGGGAATAGTAGCTGGAGAGCTGCCTGGAAGAAAAGGACCTGGAGGTGTCGATCTACTGCTGGATGAATATGATCCAGTAGTGAGCACAGATGGCCAAGGTGGCCAATAGCACACTGGTTTGTATTCAGAAATGCAGTGACCAGCAGGACCATGGAAGTTATTAGCAGGGAAGCTGTGTGTACTCAGCATACAAAAGCAATAATGCTGGTAAAGGGTCTAGAGAGCAAGCTGCTCTATGAGGAGCAGCTGAGGGCACTGGAGTTGTTTAGCCTGGTGAAAAGGAGACTCAGAGGAAACCTTATCACTCTGTAAATTGAAAAAAGGTTTGTAGTCAAGTAGGAGTCAGTATCTTCTAAGTCACAAGTGATAGGATGATCACTAGCCCAAAAGGCCCCTAAGGCTTTGTTTAAGACTTGCCTTTTGTTCTGAGCATACGCATTTAAAACAATGTAAGTTGCAAATAATATGCATCTATTGAACTCATGATCTGGTCTGAACAAATGACCATCTAGATATAGGTAGTTAATATAATCTAGAAATAGGTAGTTAAAATATAAAAATAACCTAACACCTACAGTAAAACTGGACTTCCGAGATGAGTAAAAAATCATCAAGCTTCAGCCTCTGAAAAATGTTCAATTATTTTTTAAAAAAGGATCACAGAAAAGTCAATTAACAAAAACCTCTTGTAAAATCAGTAGTAATTTGTAAATGCTTTCTAGAGTAAGATCAGGCTCTTTATGGTTCAGCTTATGCTGTTCAGTGCCTCTTGATCTAAATTTCAGCAGCAGAGCTCTTGGAACACAGCAAATATATTATAAGGTATATTGTATATAATAGATATATTGCAAATATGTAATAAGGTATATTTTGCTATACTGTTGTAGAAGATTTTTATGAAAAAAATAGTGTTAGACTAAATTATTTTCCATAATCTAGATTTATTTTGCTGAAGGTTATAATCTTCATCCAGATGTCATCCACTTTTCATAGAATCAGAATAAATAGAATCATTTTCATCAGACTCAGTTCTTTTCTTTTTAAATAATTTCAGAAGAACATCTGCAGTTAGAAGGAAAAGATAGAAAAGCACATAATACTTCTCAGTATACCAATTTAGATTGAGGTTGGAGAGAAAGATTTGGTGCCAATTTTGCCATACAGTTAAGCAATGGTAAACATGATGGGGTGGAAAACAGCAATGTGATATTGAAAAGAGCTGAAAGAGCTGAATCTGTAGTTCTATAACACCTGAAAGTTTATAACAACTTTTATAATTACTGTGGTTGATGGATTTTTTTTCTTCCATTTTCTGAGTATCGGCTAGAGCTTCTGTATATCTTCCTGGAAAAAGTCCCAGTGGAACTTGTATGGGAGAGTTTATTTCTAGTGCTTGCAGTTTAGATGTGTAGAGGAAATGATGTATAGTCCTAAACTCCCCTTTCTGGACCACTGCCACATTTTATGTGAGAATTCCTGCATTCACTAAAACAGCCACTTGAATATATGTAATTCTTGTAACAACTAATTACTTTGCAGATTATTCAAAATGTCATTTCTCATATGTGACAGGTGAAATGAGCAATCCCAAGAGAATTATAAAAACAAACAAACAAAAAAAACCCAACCAAACAAAAAAAAAGCAACAACCTTTTTGCTGAGCTCGAGATAAGCTATCAATCACACTTACCCAACTGCATGTTATAGTTCCTGTAAAAAACTGCCCAAGTCATCCCGACAATTTTCTTTCACAGATGCTACCCTGTCAACATCTCTTATACCAAACTGACTGTTGAAGTACCGTCAAAACTGGTGTCTGCAATTTGTGAAGCTGAAAGACTGTACTGAGTTAAACTCTGTCATGGAAAACAGAAATATAATCTACAACCCTCTGCTAATAAGGATGAGCTGGAGAGTGCGGTATCTACACCTTCCTGCTAAAATGTCATTTGTACAGACAGAAATAATTTTTTAAGTATGGAAGTTTTTAATCTATGGGGATCCTTTAAAAACAGTCACATCATATAATTTATTTTTATCTATTACAATTGTACATGCTTACAAAAAGAATACTCTAATGAAACTTTTCTGAAGTATGTATAACCTGTGTTACTAAAATAATATTAGTGTGTTCAGATAACTCATTTGGCAGACAAATGTACTAATTTTTTTCTGGACTGGGATATATCAATACCCTTAAGTACTTACAAATTAATTTTGATTAACAGAAGAACAAAAGTACATCTAATTACAAGCAGTAAAAATGGTATTATACAGGAGTTCAAAGCTTGGATTCATTCAATCGGCTTTATTTCTATAACCTTCATGCTATAGGGATTTATGTTTCTGATTTTAAATTAAAAAGTAATTAAAACATTTATCTAGTATCTGCACATAACTTTGGTTTTAGAGAACATGAAATACAAAAGATACATCTGAAACTATAAAACTTAGAAAGGAGTTCATGCTTTAGAATTGAGGGTAGGCAAGCACTGAGCCAGACACAATGTCTCAAGAACTCTATTATTAAAGTAGTTTTCACTTTCTCCCAGAGATCTATGTAATTGCATTTATTGTTGGGAATCTTGAAGCTTCTCGCACTTTTGACACTTTTTGTTTAATTGATGCTACATGTTCTATCACTCTACAAATAGCAATTTTACGAATGCTACTGCTGATTGAGTGACTCCCCATTACTAATTTAAATTCATGGAAGCTTTTCAGGCTTGTAACTTCTAGGAAGACCTTCCAAGAGCACAATTTTTCCTGTAATTTTTCCAATCTTACGAGAGACTAACCTCTTTCAGTCTTACAGACCAATACTGTAAAAGGCATTGCAAGTAACTACATGAAATTCTCCAGCAGAAACACAGTTTAAAGTGTAAAAAAATAAAGATCAAATTTTAAAAAAAGTCTGTCCCCACATGACAGCTAACTTCTTTTTTCAGTGTAAATTAAGTCTGTATGAGATAATTATCTAATATAGATAATTACAGTTTTTCCCTACACTCTCACCATTCACACAGATGTGTTAGAACGCTGTGCAGCATAGACATGGCTTATGCAGCTTAAAGCTATGTAATACAACACATTTGTTTGCCCTTTCTTACCATTCTAACTCTAGGTACCTTGTTAGCACATAAATAGAAAACAGCAGCTTCCTTTAGACAAAGATGTCAAAATTGACTCTGAAAAGTCCTTCAAAAATAGTGGTTTCAGGAAAATAATATTCCCATCTAGCTTCTACAGCTCTGGGGACAAATAGATAGCCCAGGGACATTGTTTTAGACAACCAGGATACTTTTATTTACCTGAATCTTGTTTCTTTTCACGAGTGTGTAATTGCAATTCACTGAAATAAAAGTTATCTAGTCACCTTTAAACAAGCCTGTGGCGAGACAGCAGAAGAAATCTGGGGTTTTCTTAATACATTATCCTATGCAATATGGAAAATAAAATTTTCTAATATAATCTCATTGTTCCTTCACCACAAAACAATTACATAAAAGACTGTTTTCTGAGTCTGCTGCTAATGGGAACCAAAACATTTCAAAACAGCTTAGTTTTTCAATCTCACACCACTCTTAAAGAAAACAAGGTCTTCTATTTAAACTTTCATGATGCTCACAGTATCTGCAGAATGCACAAGAAAGGGTTGATTGTAAAAAAAAAAAAAAAGCTTTGTATGCATGCAAAATTAACATACTGAATTGAGAATTAGACACCTTCCATTTTCTTCTGCAGTTTGATCCAAGAGAATGGAAATTCTAGTGCTGTATTACTTTTTACATATATATTTTGTTGGTGATATTAAATATGAAGAAATAGTTCTGAAGAGATATATTCTCCTCCCTCCTTTTTGAACTGTAAAATGTTATTGCTCACATCAATAAAATGATGATAGTAACTTGGATACACCCTGAGGGCAGAACTGTTTAAAATACATCTTAATGATTCTTTCTATACGAAGTAGAATATATGTACTGATGTTGATGTTGCAGCAGGGTAGTAAGTATGTTAAAGTAGTCCAGTAAGCTTCTTCACTGAAAAGGAAGACAAAGCAAGTCAGATCCTCTTTAACTCCTGTGATGTTTAGCAGTGTCCTTTTTGCCTTATGGAAATACTGTCTGTAGAATGAAAGATGAGCTCTATTTTCCACTCTGCTGGTTACTGGACATATTGTCTAATAAACAGAGCTGTGGTGAGAGGTGTTGTTTAGGACATTCTTGTACATGCTTCTGCAAATGCAGAATGGCAGTAAAGAATTATTCTTCTGAAAATCCCATGAATTCACACAGAGAAGGAATAATGTGTTTATCTTATTATGTAAAGAGTTTACAGAAGCCCACATAAAACTTAATTTTCATCTGTCTCCCAGCTTTTTCTCCTTTTTTCCCCCTCTCTCTCCCTCTCTTTCCCCTTCTCCCCCACAGCTTTTCTTTTTCCATTTTTCCATTTTAGTTATGAGTAGTAATCTGCACTAAAAAAAAAAAAAAAAAAGGTGATTTTGCTCCCTACTACTTCTTTATAAGAATTAGTACAGAGCATTTATCCTCAGAAGTTACCAGAGCTGAACCTGCTTCTCCATTCAGAGCTCTGAAATCAGTGGTTGTGGAAAATTAATTACATTTACCTCACCAGGCCTTCATCCTGCTACATAACTTGATTAAATAGTAGGAATGGAAAGTCCTATTTATTGGAATTTTCCTACTCAAGATCAACGCATACACCAGTATTAATTTGCTCACTGTTCAACAGACTTGAGGTATGTTTTTATACAAATCCAACTGACTATGTATTTGCAATATGATCAGACACTGTGGTTTTCGTAGATGGTTTATAACTGTTTAAGGCATAACAGGGAAAAAAACACATTTGAACAGTGAATGAAGAGTCAAACGTGGGATACAATATGAAGATCTAGGTTTCTAATTATCTATGTACATGACTTAAATCCATCTTCATGAAAATAAAATAATTCTGTAGACCACAGCCAAAAGCTGCAAAATCAGCTACACTGAAATATCTTTAGGAAAAATGTACTAAATGAAACATTCTGTAGTGACATGAAAGTCTTTGGGAACGAAGGCTTAGATAATGGAATTCCAGTAACTACTGCAGCATCTGCCAAGGTATATGTACTTTATCCTACCTGAACTGGAACTGCTCCAAGAAGTAAAAATAAAACCTGTGGTTACAGTTTCTGTTACAGGGAGCCCACCACCCACAAAAGAATTCATCAGAGTATGATGATATGTAAGACAAAGAAATGGGCAAGCTCTCTACTTGCTTTTGTGTTATTGCTGTTATTTACAAAATATATGCCTTCAGGCTTAACATTCAGAGGATTTGGTAGAAAAATTGTCCATGAAGTATGGAAAACACTTCCCATCTCTCCCTCCTAGTAAATCCTTAAAAGAAATTCACCTCTTATAAAACAATCCTTGCTATTGTTGACTATGAAGGAAATAGAAGCAACTTATATTTTGTTACTAGCTTTAAGTAAATGCTCCTGTTCTGTGCTTATTAAGGTAATCTCTTGAAAACCCAAATACTGTATTTAAACTGACAATAAAGAAAAAAAAAGGATAGGAAGAGATACTACTGTTTGCAATATAAAATGAAGTGTGACTTCGAATTGCAGGACTTAGACACCATTCCTTACTGTATTTGTGACAGAGATAAAAAAAGAATTCCACTGCTCCATAGGGAGTGATTAATTTTCTTAACTATTACTGTTTGGGTTTTTTTTTTTTTTTGTTAATCTTTCACTGTTTTTATTATAACTTGCTCCTGTTGGGTAACATTAATGTAATTTCAGTATGAATTCTGAAAAAAAATTTTTATTTTTACAGTTACTGCTATATCATCTTTCACAGTGCAAAGAGCATTTTTTCTAAGAAAGTTCAAGTTCTGATTCAACTTCTGACAAAGACAGATGTAAACTCTTTACTTCATGTGTAAAAATGAATATGGTTTAAATAGCATTTTACATTTGGTTGATAGTGTTATGTTCTCAAAATTATTATATGAAACGATGCACTAAAAAGCTATGGCAGGGTACACTATATATAAAAACAATCTTACTGTTGAAGTTTGACAACACTTTTCTATAGCCTTCTTTTGGTTTATATTTATTTATTTCTTTATTTATTAATAGGTTAGTAGATTTCTAAAGTAAAATTTCAGAGAAATTCACTGACAACAGAGCAGTCTGCTCACCTAATTAAAGTACATTACCACACAGCACAAATCCTTGCCAAAAATCTGCACAACTTTATTGCTCTTTTTGTGTCATCAGAATAATCAGAAAATGATAAATAACATTTTTTACCATAAAAACCATCTAATTTTGGTCAGTAGAGACCACACTAGACTTTAAATGTGAAAGTATTGTAGATATGCATTACACTAGATTACTAAACAATAAGCAGTGAAGAGTAAAATGCTTTGTTTCTGTTTTGAAGAAAAAGCATAATCTTGCATTTGTAATACAAGACATATAGGATACTTTACAAACAGTAAACCTATTAGATAAAGACTTTGTCATAATTATTTCATTCAAAAATATTGAAATTTTGAAAGATTTAAGAGTAAAGTTCAGACAACAAAATTCAAAAGAGATAATTACTTGACAGCATGAAATGCTAAACTGGAAAAGAAAGGGAAAATGGGTGCTTTTTTTTAATCTGGTGTTTTTTCTGTCATAATTAAAAAAAAAAAAAAAAAAAAAAAAAAAGAAAATTGTTGAAATATCTTTCTTCTTAACCGTAACATAAATTAATAAGAAAATAAACATCCTCCCCCAAATTTTGAAAGCATGTTTTATAGGAGTGGGGCCCATTAAGAAAAAAAAAAAAAACAGGCATATAAAATATTAGGGGAAGTTTGCCTTTCCCTTAAAGAAAAATATAAGATCATAATGACAATCAAGTGAAACCATGGTAATTATCTTTCACTATTGTTATTTTCAGAGAAACAACCTAGATCTAGCCAACTCAGAGTCTGAATGCAGCCTACACTTGTCTCTTATCTTGAGGATCATCTAGCTGGTTTACAGTTTATGTTATTTACTGTCAGCTTCATGGTAGGACTCAAACATCATATCACAGGTTTGCCAATTGATGAAATTCCTTCATAGACTTCCTTCATAGACATAATTGATGAAATTCTTCATAGTACTCTGATCTACTATTCTAGCAACCTGAAAACACCAGAATAATTGATGGAACAGAAATAATGGTGATGAATTACATTATTCTGTTACTAACAATTTCCTCACTGATCTTATCTTGCTGATCATTATGGTGAAACCAGTGAATATAACAAGTCTGTTGCTCATAAACCCTCTTCAACACTCACATTTTACAGGTCTATAGCATGATTTTAGTACGTTTGAATAAGCCACTGAAAAGCAAGAAGAGTAGTCATGGCATTTGCTAGGTGAGCATCAATTAATTTATCAGATCTCCTGTGCTGTTTGTGGTGCTACCTTGGAAGCCCTTGGCAGTGACTGTTGAATAATTTTTTTCTGGTCAAAACTGCTTTTAGATTCATTAAAATTGAATTCGGTATCATTTGAAAATGAAACATACTTGGTATTTCTTTTGAGAGCCTTGGTAACATCTTTTGAAAGAGACAAGCACATAAAAGGCTAAAGAAAAATAAAAAAGTCTACTTTGGGTTAGATCAAACCTTCCCCATCTAAAACATTCTTATGCAAGTGACCAGAATGTCACTGGAAATTTATCACTGGAACAGACAAAAGCAAGCCTTCAGCTCCAAGAAAGGAATTCACAGTATCAATATTATGCCATTGAGCATAAGTTACACACTGTACTCAAGGGTCACAAAACTCAGCTGTCTGAGATGCCCAACTAAGCCAGCAGTACGAAACAATAAAATGAGATATATTAACTACTTTTTCTTGCTTGGTTTTAAGCAATGGTATGCATGGATGCATAGTTTCTGCCTAACTCACACACAGCTTGGAGATACATCCCTAGCAATCAGCCTTAAAAGTACATCAGTTATTAGATCAGTCATTTAAGAATTTTTATATGCAATTTTCAGGTTTGTAAGTGCTTTCTTAGATACAACCTTTAATGATGTTCTCATTGATAATCACATCAAAGTTTACTGCTTCTTGTAATATATTTTCTGAATAAATAGTTAGCTACTTTGCTCTTTCTGATGTGTAATTATATGCTTGCAGGGGTGCAGTCACTTGCATCTTGGTATCTGGTATGAGGGAGATAACATTCTTATTGGACTGTGCTGCATAAAGAAGCCTGTGACACACTGCTAAACACAAGATTGATGTACCTATATGCCTTGCCAAAGAGAGTATGAGCAGAGAAATACCACTGAACAGAGGAATAAGGCTCATTATTTTAGTACCAAATCCAAGCAAAAATCTTTACAACTTGGTTCAAGAACATGAAGTGAATTTTAAGTACTTTTCACTATTTGTTCTCCTCAAAATATTCTTATTCAGGTTGAAACAGAGACAATACATAAAATAACAGACATACATTACACAGTACTAGGACTCCCATAATGTTATCCTAAGTTTGGCAATTTTTTGCTTCTCACCACTCCATCTTAAAATCACCTTATAGAAAAGAGCTTGAAACTCTGACTCATTAACATCAGTAACACAGAACAGTTCCTTAAATTAACATAAAACCAAATAAAACCTATCGCCAGGAGGAAAAAAAGAAGGCTCTACAAGCAAACTCCCTCCTTTCATTTTGTTGAATGTCAGTGTTCCATGTAGAGCTGGTAGGTTTTATAGAAGGTAGACCTGAATAGCTTCCATCTCACTTTAAAGGAGAATACGCAAAATGACATGATTATATAAATGCATGGGTTTTGTTCAAGAAACTATGGTATCTCCTCTGCAATGAGCAGTTAACTGTCCTTCAAAGGCTCTATTTCAGGCTGAAGTACCATCTCCAACCTGAATTGCCTTTCTCCTTCCTGTCTATCTGAAACAGGAAGAGGATATTAAAAAAAAGACAACAAACACACAAGAGTTTGACAGGAAAGGTTGTCATACTTGTAATACTTCCAGTACGTGTAGGCCTACAAGCTTTTAACTCCATATTTAGCTCTAATATCTGACCTGACACTTCCAGAGTAATTTTGCTTTAAAAACCTGTTTACAAGTCCTTTCTAAATATTTTTTGTTTAACCAACCATTAACAACAAGTTTCATGCTCCATATTCCATGGACTTCATGATATTTTGTTCCATCCAGAACTATTTGAATTACAAGCTTCAAAACTAAGCATATCAGAGAATATTTTCTCTCCAAAAAGTCTACAATGCCAGCTTTCATCAACACTGCATCAAGAACACTTTTTAGCTAAAAAATACATCTGACTTCACAGAGAATATATTTCAACCCAGTTCACCCACTCTAATTACTGTACCAGGATGACAAAACAGCGGTAAGTAGGAGTTAAAATACTATCTCTAATCCAAAGGTACTTTTAGAAGTGCATGCATTTATAGTTCACTTTTTGGATGACTTAAATCACGATCATCTAGTAGTTTACTTACAGTTTCANGAAATACCACTGAACAGAGGAATAAGGCTCATTATTTTAGTACCAAATCCAAGCAAAAATCTTTACAACTTGGTTCAAGAACATGAAGTGAATTTTAAGTACTTTTCACTATTTGTTCTCCTCAAAATATTCTTATTCAGGTTGAAACAGAGACAATACATAAAATAACAGACATACATTACACAGTACTAGGACTCCCATAATGTTATCCTAAGTTTGGCAATTCTTTGCTTCTCACCACTCCATCTTAAAATCACCTTATAGAAAAGAGCTTGAAACTCTGACTCATTAACATCAGTAACACAGAACAGTTCCTTAAATTAACATAAAACCAAATAAAACCTATCGCCAGGAGGAAAAAAAGAAGGCTCTACAAGCAAGCACCCTCCTTTCATTTTGTAAGTGACTTTTAAATGTCAGTGTGCCATGAAGAGCTGGTAGGTTTTATAGAAGGTAGACCTGAATAGCTTCCATCTCACTTTAAAGGAGAATACGCAAAATGACATGATTATATAAATGCATGGGTTTTGTTCAAGAAACTATGGTATCTCCTCTGCAATGAGCAGTTAACTGTCCTTCAAAGGCTCTATTTCAGGCTGAAGTACCATCTCCAACCTGAATTGCCTTTCTCCTTCCTGTCTATCTGAAACAGGAAGAGGATATTAAAAAAAAGACAACAAACACACAAGAGTTTGACAGGAAAGGTCGTCATACTTGTAATACTTCCAGTACGTGTAGGCCTACAAGCTTTTAACTCCATATTTAGCTCTAATATCTGACCTGACACTTCCAGAGTAATTTTGCTTTAAAAACCTGTTTACAAGTCCTTTCTAAATATTTTTTGTTTAACCAACCATTAACAACAAGTTTCATGCTCCATATTCCATGGACTTCATGATATTTTGTTCCATCCAGAACTATTTGAATTACAAGCTTCAAAACTAAGCATATCAGAGAATATTTTCTCTCCAAAAAGTCTACAATGCCAGCTTTCATCAACACTGCATCAAGAACACTTTTTAGCTAAAAAATACATCTGACTTCACAGAGAATATATTTCAACCCAGTTCACCCACTCTAATTACTGTACCAGGATGACAAAACAGCGGTAAGTAGGAGTTAAAATACTATCTCTAATCCAAAGGTACTTTTAGAAGTGCATGCATTTATAGTTCACTTTTTGGATGACTTAAATCACGATCATCTAGTAGTTTACTTACAGTTTCAGAGAAAAGGCCAAAGCTTTTAGGTCTGTTTTTTGTTTTTTGTTTTTTGTTTTTTTTTGTTTTAGCTTGCATTGTCATAAATAATAATGAGCAGTTCTGAACAGCTGTAAATAACCAGGTTTAGCATCTAGTCAGAATTGTTCAGAGTCTGCTCTGAAGAAAAAATAACAGAGATGCATGAAGTTGGAGAAACATAAATTATATGTAAAGCAGTCAAAATAATAAAATACCAGTTATTATATGACAATGCAAAAGGTGATAGAAATAGAAAGTAGCAGAAGGGTCAAAAATCACAGTTCCAGAGAGTCAATATAATGACTCAGAGCACAAAATGTCTGTACATGACCTATTTAAATAAATTAGTTTGTTCATTTATAATTCCAACAACATTTGTCCATGCTGTCCCTCACTTTATAAAGGATACAAATTTTTTATCCCTGAGTATCTGGAATGTGGGGAATCCTGGGGTCTTCTTTTCTACCCTTTTTAAAAATCAGCGTGATGTTTCCTTTCTTCCAGTCCACAGGGACTTCTCCTGACTGCCACGATTTTTCAAATATCATGGCAAGTGGCTTGGCAACCGCATCAGCCAGTTCCTTTATGACTCTGGGATGTATACCATCAGATCCCATGGACTTGTACACCTTGAGTTTCCTCAGTTGATCACACACCTTTTCTTCACTTACAGTGGGACTGACTTTGTCACCTCTGCCTCTGACCTGTGGGCCGTCAGCACAAGGACTAGGAGGAAAGGGGTTGCCAGTGAAGACTGAGGCAAAAAAGTTAAGAGCTTCCCATTAGGAAGTTAAGAATTTCCCATTAGGTCTCTCTATACATAGTGTTCAGATGCTGCTAAAAAAGTCTACAAATGACTTGTCTTTCCAATGACTTCATTATTGCCAAATAGGACTGACAGAATGTGTGTTGTGGTATGTAATAAAGAAATTCTTTGTGTTAATACACAGAAGTCTTCAAAGCTTTTTCTACAGAAAAATATTTTGGCACAAATGGTTTGAAAGGCAGTAGATACTCATCAGGTTTTGTGGCAGGATATATGTACTTTTGTGGAAGACCATCAGATGTATTTTTGGTAGATCACCTGAAGTTTTCTTGTGGATCTGTCTTTTGTGGATCTGGGTATGGACCTATTCCAAATTTTATTTGGTAACACCGTCACTTGATGTAGCTCCTTCAAACAGCATATAATAAGAAACATTCAGAACAAACAATCACCTTATTTTATTTTATTTTATTTTATTTTATTTTATTTTATTTTATTTTATTTTATTTTATTTTATTTTATTTTATTTTATTCCC
>VZRU01015262.1:187437-219576 GCA_013398155.1 Pedionomus torquatus
TTTATTTTATTTTATTTTATTTTATTTTATTTTATTTTATTTTATTTTATTCCCAACCCCACCTCCCTGGTATCATCAAAGTACAATAATTCATCCAAAAACCACGGGATTGTGCAATATTAGCACATACATGCATATACTAGCATTCAAATTATAAATATTTTCTGAACTGACTTCTAAATCCATGCAGAATTCTTTAGGGCTGATCAGCAATAGAGCTTATCAATACAACATAGTGAGTCTGATTGTCTGCTTGAAGTTTTCTACTGTCTTGAAACTCCACCTCATGCTTTCAAGCACCGAAAATGCTATTTATACTGGTTTGGTAGTAGATCAAAAGGTAGATGTAATTGTGTGCAATTTACCATAACACACACATAGAGGGATCATATTTTTTTAAGTTTTAACCCCTATCATAGTCCATATTTCAAATGCACTACTGCAAGGTTATCTGCAGAGCTATAATTTTACCTGTTTACTCAATTTAAACAGATTCAGAATTTTTACAGCCATAGTACCCCTTCAATGTCAAAGCAATGATTACTGCTCTGGGACCTGCATGAGCGATATGAATCTATACTTTTTTCCTGATCTCTTGAGTGTCAAATGCCTGAGACCTTAACATTTGAGATACTCCCACTAGCCTCATACCAGGCAATGATAGTTATCATGAGCAGTGTTCTTGGCCTGGCATTCAAATTCCATTTTGATTTAAAGAAAAGTAATGATCCATAGAGTATTTCTAGGGAGAAAGTATCCAATGTTTACTTCCAGTAATTTGGGTCCAAAAACTTATTAGTTGATTTTCTTGTAGAGCCCTAGTTGTCTGCTGAAAGAGAAAAAACAGATATATGAAGGAAAATAAACAGGAAATAATTTCCCTATATGTTTGCAAATACAAATTCTCTTATCTACTTCAATTTGTGATGCAAATAGCATCATTCTTTGTGAGATATAGCTCCCGATGAGATACTGTGTCAAGATTGGGAAACAAATGCAAAGATTTAAGAAACAGAAGAATTATCTTTGAAAAGGAAGTGTCCACAAAGTGATTTAACAATAACATATAACACTGTTGGAAAAAAGTTCTTGTCCCCCTGGGCTTGAGAATTTTTCACAAAGGTTGTGTCAGAAAACTCTACAGCCCTCAGTCTTGCAAATCTGCCCTACTCCAGGACAGCATCTACCTTTTTAATTCCTCTCCTGTGCAACTTGTGTCTCTTAGCACTTCACTAATTTTTCCTTAAATTTTAAATATAGAACTCTGAATAATTAACTGATTCATTTTGGATATAACTTTATGCCTGTTACTAAGTACAAGCATGGCTTTAGTTACGGTATCATCAACAATAAGATACCACAGGAACACAACTAACCAGAACTGGCTGAGGTTAGCAATCTGGAGTCAATAGATAGGTGACAGCCTCTTGAAAATGAAGAAATAGATTAAAATAGCTACCGGTAAATATTATTTATTTATTTATTACTAATTTTATGTGTTCATGTAGATAGATTTCATAAATAAAAATCCCAGCTTCTTAAAACCGTGCTGAATTTTATTTGCGGGCAATCACTGATAAATATAGAAACTTTCTATTTTGAATTAAACTATCAAAGGTGAAATGAACTCAATAAATTAATGCAGTTCTAATCCATTGCCACTTTTTGTTCAGAATATTACATCTGAGCAGTTCTGGTCACATTCTGCTTCAGACAGTCAGGACCGCAGTGTACACCGAGAAGACAAATTTTTATTCTTACCTCATTTAGAACATACTTGACAGCAATTTACAAAAAGCAGCAGGGCTTTGAAAATTATAATGAGAAAGGAAGATCATTTTGGTAATTTCTATAATGTCTAGCACTACCACCGGGCACTCACCATTGATTTCATTCCAGCGCTTTGCGATCAGCTGCCGCCACCATTGCTCTTCGAGCTGTAATTTAGGTAAAGTTACTGCGACAATCTTGTCATTTCGGATTTTTGGATTTTCATATTTGAGGTTCATATTTTGATGAAATTCCTTCTTATCAGCCCACAGCTTACAGCTAATAGACTGTAACAAATCTAAATGTCACATATAATGAAAATACAGCAAATGGAAAGCTGGCACAAAGCACAGCTAGTTCTAACTTTACAAGTACTGAAAGTTAATCAGCCACGCCTGGATATGGAGAACATGTTATTCTATTCCCCTTTCCACAAATTTTCTCTCAGGACCAACTAGCCCCACATTTACAATAAAACACCAAAGCAGTATATCTAGATTCATTTGAAGAAATTCATTGGTGGTGGTGTGTATTACTCACATTTGCATTTCTGTTTAAAATATTGTTTCAGGATTGAGACTTAGCAATCATAATGCTGTCAAAACTAAAGTGACTGTGACAGGTATTCTTCCCATTCTCACAACCTAAATGCTTATCTTCTGGACAAAATGGCTGCAGAATTCAATATCTGAATCAGAGGAGAGAGCTGTTTGCTAAGATCCAGCTCAATTTATCCTGACTTTATTATAAGTAAAGATTGTGGGTATGTTAGCCCTCTGCAGTGTACATTAGTAATATCCAGGCAGCAATTCAAGACAAATAGTGACCAGTAAAGGTAAATTCAGAAACTTGGTTTTCAGCTATGATCTGTTCATGGATGTCTTCTGACTCTTATCACTATTCAGGATATATCTCATGTCAAATATTTTTGATATATATTGATTTGGGGTATACCAGAACGCTACACCCTGAAGATAAAACTAAATCCTTTGTAAATTAATTTTACTTTCATTGTGGATTCTATGTGTTTTTCTTTAGTATATTATTGCAGAATGCTTGTAATAAAACCCATTGGCCTGATTGTCTCAGAAATTCATTGTATCAGCTGCAATACATACTTCTGTGAAAAAATTCCTGGAATTATTGCCTTGTTTCCAAAACTTGCCAGACCATGTTTTAGCTGTTTAGTTGTTGATACATCACAGAAGTGCAGTGAGTAGAGGGAAGGGACCTGAAGAGTGCAATGCTATTCTAAATCACTTGAAAGTACTTTTCACATCATAAATAGGACATTTGTTATAAATTTTTACTCTTGTAGAACACTGCCTGATACCCATAAGAAAGAGTTTTCTTTTTTTCTGTTTTGTTTAAATTATTCAACTAACACTATTCTCCTAACACTGTTCTAACAGCTGTCTACTTTGGGTAAATTTGTTTTGTCTTTATAGCATAAAAATAATAAATTCTTTATTAAGATGTGTATATTCTTACCAATTTATATATGGACTCAATAGAAGAAAAAACAAGCAAAGATAACCCACAAAAAAAAAAAAAAAAACTAAACAAGCAAAAAAAAAAAAAAAAAAACAAAAATAAAAAAAAAAAAAAAAAAAACAACAAAAAACTTAAAAGGAAAACAATTCCAGAATATGTTCTGTTAAACTCGCCTGTACTAATTTCTGGATTTCCATCAGTCATGTATGTGAGAGCTACAGATCTAGTCTATCTTCATTAAGGTAATAAGAAAAATTATATTTTTTCACAGGCAAAAGTTAAGGCCTAAGGAAAATTTAGCTCCTCTTATTCATCTAATAAAATGTATAGCCACATTATTCCGTCTCCAGCTAGTCTGATTAACTTATAGTATTCAAAACTACACTGTGTGCGCTATAACGTTACTCAAAGATGGAAGATTTTTTTCTTAAGAAGATGCGTTTGTACTCCAAAATACATTACTTGATCTACCTGTAGCAATATGGGAGCACTTAGGTATGCCAGTAGTTTGGAACAATCAATACCTAGAAACAGGGAAAGAAGTACAATTTTTTCTGTATTTATTTAGATGATGCAAATGAAAATTAAAATGTACGCTGTTCCAAAGCAGCCCAGCAAGTAAAAATTTGAATGTATAGGATTAATGGTTAAATTTTACACAAATGTGTTGCTGTTTCAAAGCTTGTGCTCTTCACTAGATGAATTGTTCTCTTAAAATGTAAGCTTGTACATTTCAGCTATAGCATTTGAATGAGTAGAGAAATCATAACACTGCGGTTCCTACCTGGGTGTTAAAGTCTTAGCAAATGTCCTTGACAATTTTATTCAAACAACTGTTATGAAGACAGGCTAACTAATGCAGAGATGATTTAATATTTTTTTTTCAATAATATGAAACATCACTATGGTAGTTTATATTGTTTAAAGGTATATATTAATTATATATACTGGCAGCATTTTTAGTAAATTACAATAATATTTTTCTATTATCATTCTGTGACAGATGCCCGTTTAGCTGCTCTCTTGTATTCTGTCTACATAAATTCCACTTTGGTCCCAGATTGAAACAGGTACGGATACAAGTACAGGTACAATACAGGTATCTGAAAACCCATCTCTTTTATTCCATTTTCTTAAAAGATTTTAGACAGTATTTGACAATGCTATTGAAAGTCTGCAAGGAGTTTCAACAACTAGAAAGTGAATAATACATTGTGACAGGAAAATCTAGAATGCTTATAAAAACGCTGTGTGAAATGCCAGGATCTGAGCTTAACTGATCCTTCTGCTAAAAAAAAAAAGTGTTTGAGAACTGAAGAATTTTCAGCTCTGCCACAGCTGTTCTTAATGACTTCAGAGCAAACAGATCAACTAAAATTTTGTCTCTGTGAAATCAAAGGGAATTTGCTATTACCATCATGGAACCCATAGCACCACTCTTTATGCTTATGTCCTGGTTTTCTATTAATACAATGAGGGTAATAACACCAGAGCCTTCTCTTCTCCAGCATGAACATCCCAAACTCTCTCAGCCTGTCCTCATAGGAGAGGTGCACCAGCACTCTTATCATCTTCATGGCCTTCCTCTGGACTTTCTCCAACAGGTCCATGTCCTTCTTATGTTGGGGTTCCAGAGCTGGATGCGGTACTTAAGGTGGGGCCTCACGAGAGTGGAGTAGAGGGGCAGAATCACCTCACTCTACCCGCTGTCCTTCTCTTATTGTATGCTGCTGTTACTGATTGATCGACGATGTTTGTCAAACTGTAAATGTTGCATTCTGTCTCTGTGTCTCATTTTGGATTTTATTGGCAGATCTTTTCAGGAATTATGTGTTATTGCTATATAGATGCCATTCAGAGAAGAGATTAGAGTAAATGATCTGTAAAGTCCCTTCCAGTCCAGTGCATTGTAGTTTTAGTTTTAGAAAAAAAATCGATCATGGTAACAGCTATATTCTGTTTCTGCCTGTGATATCTGCTCTGCATGAAGCAATCTGGCAGTCTTCAGGCTTACAGTACAGTGGAGAGAATTGCTATTGGACTTGTACTTTACATAAACATGTGCTAAATGTGTTTTACAGACACAGTGGGAGATTTCTGGTTACATGATAGATAGCCAGAGAGGGAGAAATCCTGAGAAAAATCTAGAAAAGGAAACATATCTGATGAAAAATATCATCACTCTAATAAAGAATCATCACTTAGTCATTTTATATCTTCCATAGGCAGTGAAAAGAAATAGCCACTCCTACACTGTGAATCTCCTGAGCCTAAAGTAAATCTGCAAAAAAAAGTCAAATCCTTTAGAGAAACACACTTTCGAATAACCAACTGAGATCTATATATTCAGACAAAAGCCACCAAGAATTAGAAAGAATGAATCCCATGATGGATAAACATCACAGTATGTGACTTCAAATCCCAAAATTTACCATAAAATCCCCATGTAAGTTGAAGCATATGAAATTCAGGATTCAGTACAAAAGACTAGTGTTGAATTAGACGATGTAATTTGGCCAAACTGTGACATGACTATCCTTTTTCTTTATATATTATGTACTGCAACCATGTAACAAAACCAACTCTAACTACAGGTATGCTAGGTCTGTAATTTCTTAACCATTGCAGTCCTGACTGAACTGTTAAACTAGAAAGGCATGACCTTTCCAAACATCTAATTTGCAGAGTTTTATCAATTCCTAAGCATTTCAGGAAAAAGCCAATCAGCTCATTGGTGCTCTCAATAGTCTTCTGCTCTGGAGTTATTAAACTGAACCTAGACACTAGTGTCATGCAGCGCTCTGTAACAGCATTGTTTCACTTTTCAAATGTACTCCATTACAGAAGCACAAACTGAAGTGATCTCCTCTGAATTCCCCAGGTGAGCAGTTGCTGCTCTGTTTTAAAACAGAAAGAAAAATTCTGGCAGATTTCAGCACCTTTGAAAATGAGGCTATTGCAAGAATGATGCTTAAACACAGGTTTATAAGCTCAATTTTAAATATCCGCTTTTGAGAACCTGGGCTTAAAATATGGATTAATAAGGTATTCATACCTGGGTTTAAAATATTTGATAGATATCTCCAGAAATGTAATAAATGCTGTGAAATACAGAGAGACAAGATGAGAACAAAACTAAAAATTGTTCTTGCAGAGAAATAACCTTCCTTTCATACAGATGCTTTCCTATTAACTACTGACACTGACCCTTATCCTTAAAAAATGACCTCCTCTGGGGTATAATGTATATAAAAAGTCTCATGCAGAAATTGCCTCAGAATGTGTCCAAACATGCCAGGAAATAAGTATTTTGCTGAAGATAGCCACCAACCACAATATTTATATTTAATAAGCAAATAATAAACATGACATTAAATTGCTGGAATTACAAAGACTAGAAGTCATCCATGAAATTGTCAATTATCTGACTTTCCCTGCAGTGCTGAAAGGATGAAGCAAAGATTCAAATCACACTTAGCTCTGTATCAGTCTCCAATTTATACATTCCCTGTAGCTCAGCCTCTTTAACCTCTCAGAACCAGTTCTCCCCATGCTCATTTTCTTTGAAAAATAGCACTTGACCAGTATACTTAACCCAAATACGAGTTTACCTCAAATATGCATTTTTAGACCAGGTTCCCAATTCAATAGTCTCTTTATGACATATTTTCTGATATGATAGGAAATGGTAGAATTTTTGATGGAGTTATTTCACAAAGATCAAGGTAACTCAAAGCACAAGTATTCCTATTTACCTTCTCAGAGTGTATCTCTATTCCTATCTGAGTTTATCAGTACAGAAAATTGTTAATATCTGAAGATATTATTAAAGATATGACCATCAAGATACCTTACAAGTTTATTAATTTCCCTTCCCATGGGCAATAATTTCCTACATACAAATATTATGTATCTGCTGCAGTCTAAACAAAAAACTTTCACTATAATTAAATAACTGGAATTGGTTACACATTCTTAGAACTGGTGTGAAAACTGTTCTAATATTTCAGCATTTGAGAGCTTTTCTTTTAAGAAGGAGTAGTGGCAGTCAGAAAATGTTAATTCTTCAAGACGAAACTTCACTGTAAAAATGTCAGTTATGAAAATTGACTTACTGCAAGAGTCTCTGAATCCAAGCTGAAATTTCTCTTCAAACCAGGAGGAAAATAAGTGACTTGAGATGCATGAATTCTCCTCTAAAATATCAAGGTCCTTGATTAGCAATTATCCCACAATCCAAGAGAATGTGCCAATTAGTAGACATGTGACTATACTGAGGTAGGTTTTTTTCCCCATTATCTGCTCTTGCTATCAGCCCTTTTGTATGAATTATATTTGGAACAAGATTCAGTTTGATTTTTATCTCTTTAACTTTGCTAGATTGCAGAACCATCCTTTTTGTAGTTTGATGAATGACCACCACCAACAGTAGATTGAAGAGGTGGTACAGACACTCAGTTTTGAGTCACTTACATGCATTTTTTCTATCATTTTTTGTAATGTTTTTCTTTGAAAAGTTCTAGTTTTGCACTTCCATATAAAAGCAGCATTTCTTAAAGTTCAAAGTTTGATAGGTAAAAAAAAATACCGCCTGCTCAAAATTAAGAATATTTTGGAGAGAGAAAAACAGCACAGGTTTCAAATACAGGACAGTTTAAGGTATATGAATTTTGGCATTTGAAACTATCTAGTCAATTCACTTTTCAAAAGCAGCTTCAGTGAGTTTGGTTTCACTCTTTTAATTTTACTAGCAGGATTGCACTTAGTTCATTTTCTTAAAAAACAGTATAATAGTTTTGGTTTTCCTGTTAGGTAGAACAGGATCAAATAAGTACAAACAGTGGCAACCCTAATGTTTTATAGTTCTTCTCCTGAAGAGAATGTCACAAGAGAATGTTTTCCAGTACACATCTGAGCATGTCTGTCACAACACAAGTTTAAGAAAACAAATAACCTACAAACCAACAGCAGAGGTTATCTGTTATCAAGGTAATACAAGATGAGAATGTTTAACTGGTAAAATACATTGGAAAACAGTAAAAAATGTGAAGGGCCTTGCAACTTTCTCCTATGTCTTGCTTTTCATGCTCAGCACAAATTGTCTCTGCAGCTTATGGAACAACCAGGGAAATCCCCACTAAGAGCTACTGTACATTGTACCTTCTCTTCCACAGGCTTCATGCTAGAATGTGCATCATCTGCATTTTGCAAAAGAGACAAGTAAGACTTGGGAAGATTGTCCTGAGAATTACAAAGCTCTGCTGGGGATGGACCTCATGGTCACCAAGGTAAGAGTCAGTCCTGACTACAAGTGCATAAATAAGAATTTATAACCTTTCTTCTTGCTACACAAAGACACAGAAAACTGAAACATAGAATATAATGAAGCACTTATAGAAAACAGGCATTCATTTGGTTTTGATAGTTTACAGATAGTATGATACTTGTTCTCTTACTTCCTTATCATACAAAAGTAACAAGTGCATAGCAGAGGCTATAGCAAGGCCATAATTTGATGTAGATAAACAACATATGTATTCCAGAAGTAGATTATTTTTTCCCCCCCTACAACTTTTTCAGCCTCACTTCTGTGTGAATAGGTGTGTATATTCCCTTACAAAGAAGTTGTATTAAGTCCGGGTTCTTTGATGATTCAAAGTACTGTACTCAACATTTAATTATTTCTGACATGATTCCAAATATGTTTATTTAATGAGGCATAGGTACAAATCAGATTTTTGGACTAATTTAAACAGAAATATTTTTTCTTCATTTTAATACATTCCTTTCTATATGAAGAGAAATCCATAGTTTCACGCAGATTTAGTCACAGCTCTTATCTAACATACATTTCTGAGCCTTTCTTTTTCTCTTTCCCTCTGTTTATGTTTTAGTTACAATGACTAATTTTTTTACTACATTTTCTCCCTTTTACTTTGCCTCTTGATAAATGATCAGCTCCCAAAGAAAATTTCACAGCTCCATCATATTAGCAGCTTTCCCTAGACTTTTGCAAGCATTTCCTACTTCCATTTGAAAAGCCCTCACAATAAGAGAAAGCTAAAACGTTTAAATCACTCCTTTTAAATGCCACAGTGCTCTTAATTACTGTCTTGCTGGTATCTTATGCTTACTATACCAGAGTTAATCATGATTTTGTTTATAAAGAGTAGAGTATGAACATCTTCTAGACTTTAGACTGCTAGTTTTTAAAACTACATAGTGTAATCATCTCTCAGAGGAATGTGTCTACCTACAGTTAGCTGGAAAATGCAAAAGAATAATTATCATCCTGAATCACAATTCAGCCATCTGTTAGAAGGTGGCAATGCCCAAATCTCAATCACTCCAAAAATAAGGACATTGTGAGAGAAGTCCAAACACATTTTGTTACAGTACTTACAGAGGTAATAGCAGTAAGATACTTCATTTTCAAGCAATGACAATATTTCTTCTCTAAATGTCGGTATACTATAAGGAATGCATGGATAGACACTGTTATTTATCAAATTCATTAAATGATGACCCTGGCATTCTATATTTTTTTCCCTTTGCATAGGAAGACTGGTGGAAATGAAAGCCTGTGCTGAACACAAAAAGGTTCATAAGAGGTTTGAAACAATTTTTATGTTTTGACACAAATTATTTGGTATCTTAAGATCTGTGTATTAAATTGAAATCATATACACATTATGTGTGCTTTCAATTTAGAGAGAGTTATATATCTAATTTGAAATTTTGATACCTGTGTATATAAACATATATGGTATATACCAGCATCCCAGCTGCTGCCAATTGACTCAAAATATCCAACTGATCAAAAAGCCCTAAGGGAAACTAGGACTTTTAAGTCACTTTCAATAACATTTCCACTAATTTTGTCAAGCAAATCCTAAACTTCACATTTTGATTTCCAACAAACGCTTCACTTGTGACAGATAGTATCTCTCCTCTTTCTTTGTTAATTATTTATTGTATGTTACTTTTAGTGTGTTATGTTTTACATTGAAAGGCCAAGACTTAGATAATTGACCCCTTCTCTCTGTTACTGTTTGTGGAGCTGGTGGGAGGGGACGATGGCCTGTTTCCCAACAGTAATTAAATGAGGTCAGCTGAGATAAGCTCCTGGACTGAGTTCCAAAACAGAGAAACCAGTAAGTAAGAAGCCTGTAGAGCAAGTGAGACAACAAACTCAGTTTCTCAGGGCTTCTGAAACTCTCAATCATGAGATACTCCTGTTTCTCTGAAAAAAACACCTCAGGCTGTGCCTCTGGTAGCAGCTAGCATGGCCCAATTGCTGTAGTCCTGTGGAGCAAACTGGTGCTAAGCAGTATGTATACTTCAGCAGGATATATTACAGCTTAAATTTAGTCTGGTTCATGAACAGAAAATACATTAGCAGTAGGAGCATGTGCTTCTGAAATGTATCTTCCAATTTAATGTCATCTAACAAAAAAATCTAGTTTGCACACTTTCTGAGCACAACCTGTAAATAAACCAAAGCACAATAAATAGTGGCAATGGGAAGCGCTGCTCTAAAAATATAGTCTTGATCCAAAATAAATTGTTAATATGGAAAAATCTTTGGAGATGAATGATTTTTTTTTTCTTAGAAAAGAAAATGTGCAGTTTGCAAAAGCTGAAATTACATTGAAAATTGCTGGAGTGAGTGATCCACTCTGCAATAATAAAATGGCAGAACATACAGAAATTTTCAGACTTCTTTTTTTCTTTTTTTCTTATACAAAAGATCTCAGTTTTCTCTGAAGGTAGTGTCATTTCATTCTGGTCCATAATATAAAATATAGCATTAGGTATCAAATTTTTTTTGGCATTTATTCAGGTTTGCTTAGAAGAGGAGATGAACTCAGGGACAAGGCATACTTATTAGGGAAGCAATAAAAACTCATTTTTTTATTGAGGGAAAAGATTTATTTTGGAGCTAGGGACTTTTGTTAGGGCACTAGATGAAGAAATGATAAACATAGTATCATACAAGCCAAGCAGCACTGTTGACCAAAGCACATACTCTTTGCTTTTCTCATTCAGGTTGTGACACAACTACCACCCCCTCACACCTTCACTCCCCCCAAAAAAAAATCAAAACTAAACATCACAATATTCCACCAAAGTTCTGTAGTCTAGTTCGTGAATAAATAACCTGTAGCAGATCAAGTTCAATACCATATCCGCATCACGCTCCTCCTGATGACTGCATAAAAAGATTTTAAGGAATAAATATTTGCAAATGCAATCTGGCCTCTCCATTTTTGGTCCCCTTCTTTTTCAGGTTCACTTATGCTTGAAGTTATCCAGTTCAGCCATTTAAAATAATGATTTATACTTGATTACCTATTTAGAAAAAAATGTAAAAAATTCATAATGCTTTAACACTTTTTTTCTTTGGGTTCCATACAAATGCATTAAAACAAAATCTTCAGTGCAACTGTGGTTACTGGTAGCCAGATCATCCACACACTGCATTTACCATCTGAAACCTGCAGTAGGTCCTATTACAACATAAAGACAGAAAGGTCTGATCAAAACAAATCTAGCAATGTATCACAGATTTTCACGACTCCTCAATTGCTTTAACTTACCCTAGGAATAAAAATTTAAAGATCAAGCAATTTTTTCTAGGTTTCTTTGCACCCTGCTTAAAGATGAGCTGAGAACATGCTGATCAGGTTGCCCTTTCAGGAGAAAAAGAGAGCATGGCTTCCTGTTTTTTCTCAGTTCAATACAGCAGAGCAAGGAACTTCAAGTGAGGAAAAGATGTTCTGAGTAAAACCTTGGTTTTTACTGATGTGTGAATCTCAAAGAGCACACAGCCTTTTTCTTAGAAGTTTATGCTTTACAATCTGTGCTAGGGAGAAGCTGTAAAAAGATAGATAAGAGTGGCCATGGGAGTGAACTGTTGCCCTAGTTTACCTTCTCTTTCTTGCCAAATTTTAAGTCATCTATGTCACTGAATATAGTAGAATAAGGGTGTTTCAAAAAGGTCAGATAAAAGATGACTATCATTGTTTTTCTGTTTTACCTTGTTTCGTTTGCTTACCATGTTATACTGTGTTTCTTTAAAAAAGTGTAGTTGTGCAGCAAACTGAGAAAGCTGTTTATTTGTCTCTTCTGGCTTCTGTAATTTCAGTCAGACAGAACTTTTTAGAAAGATGAAATTTTGCTTTCCCTGAAAACATCTAATCTTTTCAGGGTGGATCTTCTAAAGTGCATGTAGAAAACAAAAGAGAGCGACAGCTAAAAGGTATCATGGGTGAGCAGAGGCTGGGAAACTGCTGAAGAGAGCAGGGCAGAGGTGACCAGCTGAGTGCCGAAGGTAACAAGGAGAACAGGGATTCAAAGTGCACCAGGTGAAGCCTGATGACACCCAGTTGCTGTCATGTAATGTTGCAAAGGACAAAAAGAATGCAGCAAAGACTCATCCTGTAAAGACAGAGTAGAAAAAAACCCCAGATTGTATCCAAATCTTTCTCATTTCAGTCTGTCTACTCATCAGATCTGAGTTTTTATGTTTAAAAGATTACCTGATTTAGTTTATACATTAAGAAAATCTAGCATTATAAGTTCCATGTTCTAGTGTTTTTCATATGCTCACTCAAAAGAAAACATTCTGGAACATCTGCCTCTTAAAAAAGCCAATTTGGGATATATTTTACAAAAAGTAACAAAACAGTAACAGTGTGAGGAGGAAATAATCCGAAAAAGTGGAAAAAATGGAAAAGGAATTAGAAACAAATATATGATGAAAGAGGGAGATAGAACATATGGCAACAGTAATACCAAAGTATTCTGGATTGTCTCCTTCACATCCCCACTAAAAACTGAGACACTTGATTTGTCCTTGAAGGCCACATTATAGCCTCACACTTCCTGGCCTACTCATTGATACAGAAGTTGGTGGTCAACCGTGCAATTCTAGAAAATCACTGTGCCTCATCATGTCATCATGCTCATCCCACATTCACAGTGAGCCCGGTTACCTGGCAGAATGAACGTCTATGATAAACATTACCTTAATGTGAGGTTTTAGAGGGCCTGTGCATTAGGAAAAAGGCAATTCTATTTTAGTGTGGGCCACTTTAAAATTAAAAAGAAGTATCTTTAATATTTTTCATTACTCAGTTTTTGCTATGCAAAATAGAAACATGAACAGAACTCTGTTTCACATTTCTTCCTGTTAAATGTTCAGATACTAAGTTAGCTAGTACCATACAAATGTGCATAAGAAAACAAATAAACTCAAAAGTCACTCTTATATACAGCAATATTATATGACCAAGGTTTTATGATCAGGGACTAATTCACTACCTGAACAATAAAACCTCTCTATAAGTCTTTAGCAGACACACCAAGTCCTAATTCCCTTTCCCTTTGCCAGTGATACTCTTTTTCCTTTCCTTTCCTTTCCTTTCCTTGCCTTGCCTTGCCTTGCCTTGCCGTTACATATCCTTCAAAATAAACTCAAATAGCTGAAATACCCCAAAGCTTTATACCTTGGCCAAACTACTTGGTTGCATTTGTTTGATGGACTATCATTATTTATAGCAATAGGCTACAGGTACTTGAAACAGAAATGCCATTATACAGAAAGCCAGTCACAAAAATACTGATAATACTTAGTACGAGTTCTTACAGAGACATAGGCTCTTACTTGTTACTGTCTGTTTGCAATTGCCTCAAGACGGTGGTAATATTACACAGGGTCCTCTTCAGAAACCTTTTCTTCCTGTTTATAATAAAGCATAACTAAGTATAATATTAAATACTTCAAAGGTAATTTAGCCCTATTAACTGAGCTATAAGAAGAATGGAAGAATTCAGAATCATCACCTTTTTTTTATTGTTTTAATCTTTTCCTACCCTATTGACACAATAAAGAAGGCTTCATAAGAATTGCTGTCTGAACTGCTGTGGTGCTCCAAGCTATACATTCATCTTCAAAGCCAAAGCGTTTTGAGTTATATTTCCAAGAATGATAGTGTGGTGTGCTAATAAGTCGGTGATTCCAGTTCTGTAAACATTCTTATATTTTTTATTTTTCTCCTTTAAGTGACCAATAAACATGGAAAGATTTTTGTTCATAATTTCTGTCCTGCACTTCAAACTTCACCAGCATCTGCAAATTGAGATTAAAAAAGATAAAGTGTGTTACATATTTACAGCCTTTTTAAAGTTGTAAAATGAAATAGCTAAAGTTTTATAAATAAAAATTCAAGTCATGGTTCATCACATTTTAATAACTGTTATTTATTATAAGTGCAATATAGTGTTAGATCATTATTGATGTAGATTCGTGCTTTCCTGAGGTGAATAAATTAAAAACAACAACATCAAAACCCAAAACACTGCGGGCTGAAGGAATAATTTATTGTAATTTTTTTTAAGGAATAAATGTTTCCAATTAATACTCAGTGTTCATTAGTCATTAAATATATTATGATTAAATATGGAGGGGGGGGGAGGGGAACAAAAAACTAAAAAGAATGCCCCTGCCAGCAGAAGAAAGATGATGATAAAGAAAGGAATCATCAGAATCCAGGAAAAGGAAAGGATGCTATATCAATGTTGAGCAAGAAAATAATGCAGAAAAAATAATGGGTGCTAGAAAATCAGATAATCACAACAATAAATACAGAAAAGAAAGATAGGAATGAGGATTCTGTAGGACTCATCTCCCTGCAAGTAACACATTGCCATTTCTAGAAACAAGCCTAGAAACTATATTAGCTCAACAGTGCAAGGCCTGAAGGACTTGTTAGACTGTCAGGATTTCCAGACCACCATGGATTTTTAACAACCAAGTGACAACAATCTAACTTGTATTAGCTTTTGCTTAGCTTTGTGTGATTATGGGGGTGAATACCCACCGTTATAATAATGTCTATGTATATTTTCAACTAGTAGATATTAAGTACAGATAGCCATTCTGTGCAGAGTGAGGTATCTATGACCCTAGAAAAAAAAAGTGATATATAAACATACAGAATGATAACAGTGTTCTTGTACAAACACCACATTATACCAGAGTCCCCAGGGATATAAAGAGAATTTAGTGGTGACTGCAGAAAAGAAACCTTGTGAGCTGGGGAAAACTTGTTTCAGGAATAATGAAGAAATATAATAATAATGAAATAATTGAATGTTAGCCATAAAGAAAGGGCATACATGAAAAAAACCCACTCTGCCTCTTTCTTTATACACCTGTTTCTTTATATATAGTGAGTTACTACTAAATAACTGAACCTTAAGTGCTCATATCACTAAGTGAACTAATAGTATCTCCTTGGGGATTTTTTCTTTTTGTTTTCTAATTATTTTTTTTAATTACTTAACAATAAAGATTTTTTGTCTCTCGCGTCAACTGTGTTTCCTTATCCCACAAAATTGTCCTGTACAAGAAGCAGGAAGGAGTTCTGTCTTTCCAGAGACACAAAAGATGGATCTGATACATTCAGTATTACTCTCCTTGAGTAATTTGGCTAAAAAAGACTTTCAAGAATTGTGGCACATGATGTTTTTTCTGTCCTATATGAATGCATTGAATGGTACAGCAAATCAGCAAAGCTCAGGAGATGTCCTGAGAATAGGGTTTGTGATGAAATCCTGAAGATGTTTGACTGGTGGCAGCACCTATGAAAAAAAAAATATTCTTGTTAGAAAGATTTCAACCATTTTTGGAGTGTGATCTTTTGGGATCAAATGTGGCAAGATTTAGTTATAAGACCTTTACAATGAGAAATAAGAGAGAAAACTGACAAAGGCAACTTCCATGCTTAGCTATAGCAGGGGACATAGAAAATCAGGTAAATGACGATACTGTAAAGAGTACAGGTGTATTTGCAGGTATCATTTTGCAAATAAGTACAGACTAAGGTTTGATATAATTGTGATTAACAGTTAGATAACACACTGCACAGCTAATTCAGGAGGAACATTAGCCGAGATGTGAAATAAACAACTAATACAAGGTGACGAATTAATAAAATGGAGAAACTAATTAAATTATCACAATACATGAGAACAAATGCTATAAGAATAGAAGAAAGTTCATAACTACTATGTTATGTTAGGGCATAAGCCATTCCAAAAGAAAAAAAAAAAAAAAAAAAAAAAGGTAAAAATAGTTGGAAAAGCACTTATGCTAAGGGAGAAAAAAATAATTATGATATAAAGATGAAACATTTGATGCAGCCTTGACTAGAATTATTCAGAGGAAAGGCTAGAAAACAGATTTTATATCTTTTATGTAAGGATTTCCTGTAGATGTCCATGTTAGGATACAGGTAAAGTTAGATTTTAATATTACTAGAAAGAGAGCATGAGTGTCTTCTTGTTTGGTTACTCCAGTTTGCATACAAGATTTCAAGATACACTGCTCAGGGAGAGGGCAGAAGACTGATTGTGGTTATGCCTACAATGAAAAATACTTTTCTTCCTGTTTTATCACTGTCTGTCCTTATCACCATCCATATTGCAAATTTGTTATTAATACCCAGGCTTCCTCAGAAACTAATAGTCCTTACTGAGACAAAAAGCAACCTGATATCCTCTCCAGTTCACACTAGGATTTCTCTGGACAAGTAATATCAACACGGCAGCACCAGGTTTAGTTCTTTCTTATTTGCACAGACCAGCAATGACATCCTACCACGCACGTGATATGTAGCAAATATCCTCGGTGTAAGACTATGAAATGACCATTCTGACCACCTGTGGCACGGTTCTCTCATTATTTCAGGCACTTTGAACTTCATACAAAAAGCCATTAAACCCCTCAGCCTACCCCCACACACACAAATTAGTCAAGTTTCAAAGCTAAGAGGTCAAGTTCTATGCATTGTCTACACAGACAACTTACTGCAGAAAAAAAATTGGACTCCAAATCAGAGACAGTGCCTATGATTTTAGCTATACACTTAGTTGAAGTGGATGAAGTTGCTTAAAGCAGAAAGCTTTAAAGACAATCCTTAAAGCAAAGTCTGGAAACCAAGTCTCATGCACAGTTCCTCTAAATGTAGTTCTAATTCACAAGTGAAGGGTAAAACATCTTCTTCATCTTCAACTGATGTATGATGGAGAGCAGAATCTGCTGCTTGTTTTACATCCTATCTAAGACTACTTGCTGTATTGAGTTCTTTAGGCAAGAAAGATAGAAAAGTATGAATTGGGGAAGGTTGATGTAATCTCCTTAATATAGGCAAGACTGTGGTGTTTCCAGATAATATTGATTCATAACCAGTGACTCAGGGACTTTAGGAAGTCATAGCTATATAATTTTGAAAATTTGTTTTTAGGACTTACAGAGCTACATGCCACCTATACCTCACTGTGAGATCCTCAATGTGCTTGCTATTCTGAGTAATTTACAAAAAATGTCCTTATTTAGATTTTTAAAATAAAAAGAAAATAGGAAAGGATTCTATAAAAACACAAATAAAAGAAATTGCGGTGATGATAAGGTTACATTTAAAATAATCTAGACAACTGAATAGTAATTGAACTCTTTGTCTCAGATTTTATCCTTAGCATAGTGGAATATATGTGGAACTGTCTGAAAGTTAATGAGAATGCATATATGGAAATAGGTCAAAGAATTTAGTGAACTTAAGTTGGGGGTACAGATAGTCTGCATTTTTAAACAATAAAGAAGCTGGAAATGTATCCTACAATAAAGGCTTAAAACATTTAGATTTTTTTAGCTAACAAAAATTAAGACTGATAGAACACACAATTGCTCTCACCAAATACTCAAGAACTTTAATATCAGGGAGGGAGAATTGCTATTCAAGCTCAAGGACAAAGTTGTCACAATAACAAATGGATTTAGGTTCACTGAATGATGTTGACCAGAAGTGAGAAGATTTATAGTTCTAAAAGAGAAGAGGCTATAGAGCAACTCTTCATTCAACAACAGAAGAGAAATCATAGCTAAACTGAGTTTTGTTACTCTATGAAACAGAATTATGATTGTATGACAAAAGTGACTGTAGGCACTAAGCTCTGTTCCAGATGTTTCCTTTCTGTTCTTTGAACTGTATTCCTAAAAAAACAGATATTAGAAAATATATATACACATGTTGATTTCAAATGTGTCATGGTTATGAATAGTCTAGAGGGTGTTTCCTTTTTTTCTTTCAATCACTTTTTGACCCTGCTTCAAACAGTAACTAACTGATCCAAATGATTTTGAAGTTTATTGCTTAGCTTAGCAAGAATGCTTTCCTGTATTTGAGCTGTTGTGTTTGCCACTTGAAGCAGCTACTACATGAACGAGAAGCAAAAGTTCTCCTTAGATATGTACAAGTGAAACAAATGTACTTGTTATACTGGTCCAATTTACTGATTTGTAAATTTATAAAAATTTTTGTGATCCTAGTTTGTGCCAACATTCATAAAAGCAATCTTTACCAGATGTCAACAGTAAGGAAACAGCGTCAACAGGAACTCACCTCAATATTTGTACATGGATTTAAAAATCTCTCTGAGGTCAAATGACATCTCTTTTTTCTACAAAATTAAGATACCATTTTTCTTGTGACTAGAAGCATTGGATACACACCTAAAAATTTTCATCTTCCAGATTTGTTGTCCATGTGACAGTCACAGTACTAGTATGCACTAGTTAGTAATACAAGAAAACATCTATATTAGCAGTAACTATCAGTTCGTCTGCCCTAATGATCTCCTTGAATGTTAGCCATAAAGAAAGGGCACAGCTTGTCTCTTCTTTACAGTTCCTCTAAAAGAGTACAGCAAATTAGGTAAGACTTTGAGAGAGAGATAGGAGGGAGTACTGTAAATGTCTTTGAAGTAATTGTCTTTATGTTCACTCACACTGTGGGTGACTGAAGAGAGTAGCAACTAACAATTACCTGGAGGAGGACCCTTAGAGTTCTTAATTAAACAAAGATTGAAGGATAACTCCCAAAGGCAGCATGATCATTGGATGCATCAGTAAGTGCATAATGCTTAGTAAAAGTATGAGCAGAGCTCCAGGTGGCCTCTCTGCAAATGTCAAGTGTGAAATGTTCCACAGAGAAGCCACTGTCACTGCTTAAAATGGTCAAATGAACCCTTGTAAGGAAGGTAGTTTCTCATCTGGCAGTTTGATAGCATTCATTTACACATTATCATAACCAGGATGGTATTCTTGGTTAGGACATTGACACCCCCCAAGGCCTTTAAACCTTGTCATGAGGACACAGAGAGACTTCCTGAAGCCTATTCTGTCAGTGTTAAAAGAACAATTAGTATTTATACTGCAATGTGTAGAGAGCTGCATTACCGAGGAATCGTGGCTCAGGAAACTCATCTGGTAAAAGCCTGCTATGGAGTACTTTTTACCTTATGGAAGTGACACAAGAGGAATCAGCCATAAGCCCCTGTATCTCACCTAGGCCTTCCTGTAGAAATGAGCCACTGAAAAGCTTTTGTTAGATTAAACGATGCAGAGATCATATAATTTGAACTTTATAGAGTCTGTGCTTTTGAACTGAAAAGACCCTATCAATATTGCAGTGGAAAGCAGATCTTTAGCTGTAGGTAAAGCCTATTAGACCCTTCAGATTTTCTCTAGGGGAGTAAGAATGCTGATTAATCTTTTACCTGAGGACATAAAGCAACAATGGCTGCTAAATTGGCTGCAACAAAAGAAAATTGCAGGCTGCATATGTTTAATTCAGACACATAGCTAAGAACTGGAAAAAACACATAGGCTGGGAAACATGAGAGTACCAATATACAAATGCAACTATTTAATTTGGTAGGTAGATGTGCTACAATTTCTTCTACTGTTTATAAGACTGTGTCTCCCTGGAGAACAGATATGTTCTAACTCAAAGTCATCCAAACTAAATTTCCTTTTTTCTCATGAGAAAGACCTCTTGAGAAGGACAAGGCCAGTGTTACTGAGAACTGTTATTTAAAAAAAAAAAAAAAAGACAGTAGAAGCTTTGGCTATGATATTCAAAACTCACTACCCAGAAATTATAAACTGGGATTTTTAATGTCAATTTGACTCTAAGTCCCAGAAAAAAGGCTGAGATGAGGAGCTTGACTCTAAGAGAGGCAACAATAATGCATGGCTCTTCCATGTACCTTCAAAATATTGTAATTATTCCATCAGCCTTGTCTCCAACATGGTTTATGCTAAGACAGGCCTGTAGGTAGCTCAGAGCATGGCTGTGCCACTGTATTTTCACTGTCTTCTTGGAAGAGATTTAGATTGTAAAAGAAATAGGGTCTGTGTGGACATATGTATAGGCTTCTTGAATTAAGACTGGAGCAAACTTAAAGATCTCAAGGTGGTCATCAAATGTTTGTTGAATGGAGTTAATATAAGCATATACATTAAACAGAACTCTTGCCCTTGGAGCTGCAGTTCCTTAGGGATATCTGTGGCCACAACCATGAATGGTTTTTCAGGACACCTCTCATCATTGTCCTACAGAAAAATTTTCAATTAGGGCAGGGCCAAAAGCATTCTTAATTTCTTGGGACTAAACCTGAAAAGAACCTGTAATAACAGCATGCACTATTTATCAGCTGCAATAATAATTGATGATCCAGAATCAGGAATGATAAAAAAAGGTTTTGTTCAGAAAAACAGCTAATATATTTGTAGTATACTTTGATGACTCTGAAAGACTAGAATGTTGCATGCAAGTAGGAATGTTACAGCAAGTAAGAAGAAAGGGTATAGTATATTAAATTTGAAACCCTCTATTGCCCTTTTCCTTTTTCACAACATCTCAATCTTCAGTTTTTGACACATTAATCAGATATGTATTTACAGTCTGGGTATTTCCCCCCCTTTTCTTTTTTTTTTCAAAACTATTCTAAAATATAACATGATTGTGTTTATGTTAGTATGAAATACTGTTTTCCCCTGTCTTCTCCAAAAGACTGTTGGGATGGTGCTCTGAATCTCTTGATTCATTACCAGCAGTAATAAATAAAATAGTACTACAATCCATGTTGTCATAAAAGTTAGAATTATCCTCCTTAAAAAGCCATGGTATCCAAAAATATATCTCCCACTTATCCCTGAAATAGTATGTAATCTTTTCTTTTTGGACAAGGAATTCACAAAAAAAAATTCTTAAAATTTCTTCAGTTGATTTTGGTGTATTATTTATATCTCCCATGTATTTGGCCTATTTCAAATTCTAATCTTCCAGATTATGACACATGATCATAGTTTCTGAATTTTCGTTTGTGCTTTTATTTGTCACTGTGAATTAAAACAAGCTTGAAACCTAAGAGGTAACTTATTTTCCTTTTGCATTTTCTGTTTCTCTCTATTAATAACTATAATCAGATGAAGTAGATGTCATGCCATCTTTCTCTCTCTGCATGGTAGAGCAGGAAACACTATAGCAAATTAATTTTTCTTTCTTTCTCCAGAGTAGGATGGTTTCAATGGTTGCACTTTGAGTGTACATTTCAGATCAGCAGCATGCTTTCAATAAAAATTTCTGAATTGTTTCCACTTAACATAATGTACTTCTCACTGGAAATGGTCTTGGCATACATAAGCTCAATTCCTTCTAAATGAAAATAAACTGAGTGATGCACCATTGAAATAAGTCTCAGTGTGCTACAACCACTACAACTGTTCAGTCTGCAGGATTGAATGCTAACCCTTTGAAATGCACATAGTCTAGAATACTCCACTTTCCATCAAAATTAGCATTTCACTCTAGAGCCCTTCCCATTGCATAGTACTTCCTGCTAATGTAAAAGTCTTCATTTATCTCTTCTGTTCATCAGAGAAAAAAAAAAAAGTAATTTTTTCCTCTTCCTATAATGAAGAAACAAATTTGACAGCATTAGTGGCCTATACAAATTCCTTGAAACAGAGAAAATGTTAGTACAAACTCTTAGCTTTAATATGGTCCTGTTGAATTAGAAGCTGCTTAATTATTTAATTTCTTAAATGGAGATCACGAATTATAGGCATGGTCCAACAAAAATCATGAACACTCAGTTTACAGAGTGTATTCTATATGTATTCTCATACTTAAAGTTAAACAAGTTCTTCAGAAATACATTAGATCAGAGTCTGTATTTTGAGAATTAGGATATATGTGGCAGGTTCCAGGACTGGGCAATGAGAGATGCACTGTAGAAACACTGAAATCCCTACTCTTAACAGTCTTAAAACAGAAAAATAGTAGCTTAATACAGGTACACTACAAAATTTTAAAAAATATTATTAATGATGAATATTTTTAAAAATATCATTAACTTTGTACTTTGTCAAGCCTGAATATATTTGTTTACTGATAGTGTATATATATAGGATGAAAATAAGGAAATATATCTATATTAACTCACTAGTGCAAGCAAAACCATTGTTTTAATAGTTGTTATGCTGTAGTGCATTATAAAGATGACAGCAGCTGGTCCTGTTTCTGAATGAATTTTGATTAAAAGTATCTATTCAAGCTTCTGGTTTCACCTGATCTATGTAATTAAGTGAAAAGAACTTATACATCCCCCAACAGCTGGTGTATAATTGGTCTGTGAGGCAATCTATAAAACAACAGCTTATATATACTTCTAACTTCTCCAGAAACAGTCCAAGACATCCACTTCTCAAAGAATTCACAATTGCTTTTGTCCTTGCCTTGTGGCCTCAAGAGAAAAAGTGTTTCCAGAAAAGGAAGGCAAGAAGTTTTAAAAAATATTAACTCTATCACTGGAAAACAGAGATGGCCTGCCAGACCTAGGACAGAAATAAAGCAATAACTTGTTATCACCACAAAATACACTACAGTTTTAGGTCACGCTGCTGGCATCGAGCAGTCAGGCTGACCTAGCCTGACTAGGAATAAATATCCTTAACAATTGACAATAGTTATTGATGAACCAATTCAAACTAATTTCATTATTCTTCTAATTTGAATACTATTTGCATCATCCACAATCTCAAACTGTAAAACCCACACAGAATTCAGAAAGTTATTAGCAATAACAAATAACAAACAAACAAGCACAAAACCTTTCGATTTCTTTAGATTTTTGTACATCAGTAGATGTAAAAAGCCTTTTTGTCTGTTTACACAATTTCCCTGTAACAATCCACAACATAATGGCTACTGTGGAGACCAAAGTGGGTAACCTAATGAGAGCAGAAAATGCCATCAAGGGAATCTTCTATTTAATAGCTAAAGTCACTTTATCTGGCCAGGGAAGTGCAGAGTCTTTTTTGTGAGGTAAGACATGCTCCATGTGTTCAGAAGAGCCAAAAGAAGAAACTTCTTATACAGAGGTTGTTATTTCTGTGTAAAGTTGCTGTTTTGGTCTCAGGCAAACTATGATGAAGATTGAAAACATAGCCATTCAAGCTCTATGACAGATAAAAATACTATGGAAAAAATTGTTTGTTACAGATAAGGAAGTTTTAGAGTGTTGTTGAGTCAGAATTCGCTTGCTTTAATAAAAATGTTAAATGAAAAAAATGTGAAACAAGATATTGCATTTACTAAAATAAATATACATTAAAATGAATATAAATAGATGATATGGATATAGATATAAATGGTATAGATATATATATATAGAGAGAGAGATACAGACATAGACATAGATAATAGATAGATAGATAGATAGATAGATAGATAGATAGATAGATAGATAGATAGATAGATAGATAGAGATAGCTGCAGTGCTTAGAGAAATAAGTAGAACTCAGAACTGAAATAAACGGAAAGCATTGAAAAAAGCATGCAACTTTTACAGAGCATGGTACAATGAACACTACACCATTTAAAACTGATTGACAGGTAATGAACTATAAAATCTATGTTGAAATGGAAATGACAGAGAAAGAATAGCACAAGGTATCAATGCTACACTCACAGTGCAGAAAGATGGGAAAATTTCTGAGACGACAGCTCACAGAAATTAAGCAAATGAGAGACTGATGAAAAATCTACATGTTCTGATTGAATTAACCAGTTGTTTAGAGATAGAACAGCAGTGCAATTTAACATGAGTGTTAAATGGATGTTCCTGCTCATATCAAACTTCCTGTACAGTTGAACATGAGACACCAGTAAAACAAAATGCATTCCTTGGTTGCAGAAACATGTGTTAACCATGTTATCAGTTTACTATGCAAGTTTCAGTGTGGTGAGTAATTAAAGAAGTAACACTGAGTTTATTCTGAACTTTCATTACAGGACTTTGCATCTGTTTTGAATTTATTTCCAAACAAATCTCCCAATCTACTTGATAAGCAGGATTCAGAGAGTAATAGTACTGGCAACCTTTTCTGGGACTTGGATTTATGTAATAGGATAATTTAATATTTTTTTTTTCCCTAAGAGTGCTTCTGGTTTCTTTCATGCACAGAACAGCAACTTTCAATATTTCTAGTTCTCATTGAATGAACTACATTCCATAGCTTGAAGCCTTTAGCTGATCTACAGAATGCAGTTGATTTCAGAATGTTTACAGATAAATACTGTGACAAGAACTCATGATAGTCATGATACTTTGATACTTAAAAGTATACAGTTAAAAGTTTGAAGTTCACTGTTCCAAACCATTCATTCTATTACAACCCTCTACATTAGGCCAACAAAGTAACCTTTTTTATTTTTTATTTTTTATTTTTTATTTTTTTATTTTTTTTTAAGCAGAAATAATATAACAATGGGAAAAGACCTATCTTCAGACTTATCTTCAGGAAAAACTGAAAATATATTTGCAAATAATTCCTTCTTTAGGGGTGTTCTCACAACAATGTGTATGTAAGCAAGTTGAATTTCATAAGTACTCTACTTCTCAATATACTACCTTTACAAACAGCCAATAAGAAAACAGCAATTTCCCTGAAATTTTAGCTCCAAAGGAAAGAATACAAAACCTAACAGTGTAGCTATTGAAAAAGAGGGGTTTGATTTCAATATTGCGGTAACTTCACTCATTATTAGCAAGAAAGTGCTTTAGGCTACATGATTATAATCTTTGTACACGTAGGTAATTACATTTTGCCTTGCATTGTGTTTAGATATGTTTTCAAAAAGTAATTTATTTTTGCTTTGAAGCAATCAATAGATATCCACTATATTTTCATGGATGTACTCTACAGTTATCAGATTTTGTTTCCATTCACAAACACGCTCAAAGGATAGTCTCTTAAATTTATCATAAATTAAGGAAACAACACACGTACTCTAAATCTAAATCTTCTTAGTATAGTCTAAAAAACTCACCTAAACAGTTTCCCTAGTAAATTTAACCTGTTAATCCTCAAGATACCTTTTTAAAGTACATTTTCAGTGAATTTTCACCTCTTATCCATTGCTATCAGCATTAAATGTTTTTAATGTTGTGTTCTTCAACTTCATGAAGAAGTAATGTTTAAATACCAGAGACCATGATATTCCTTCAGCAGGTACTCAAGATAATTTCAGAGGAAAACAGGTTTGTGATTTTCCTGGCCCTTTTCCACAGTGTGGTACATGAATGAAATGAGGAGGAAATAACTACCCTCATCATAAAAACTCTTTCCTGTATTTTCTAAATGCTGAAATTGTAAAATCATCTGGCTACAATTCATCTCTGAATCAGATATAATTTTATTCTGTTTTTTCCTTTATTATTTAATTTATATTTGTTTGTTTTCACGATCCATTCAACATTATTATATTTCACCTCACACTCACAGCATCTCCCCACTTCCATTTGTCCTGCACATATATAATGCTTTTAATGTTAAGTGTCCCCTATGTTTAAAAGTTTTCAGATAGGTAGCTATTTTCAAAAATAAATACACAAATGGAAAAAAAAAAAAAACCAACCACCCCAAAAAAAAACCCCAAAAACAAAACAAAACAAAAACTAAATCTTTTTTTTGGTACTGGACATTTCAGCACTAGCCATCCTAATTTTTCTCTGAGGAATGTTCAGATATTTCAATTCAAATTATCCACAGGAAAGTACATTTTCTTGGAGAATAAAAGGACATGACTGCAAGAATGCTGAGAATGAGTAAAATCCATCTTCCTGTCACTAAGCAATGGATTATTTTTAACTACCTATAGTTTTTTCTACTCAGTAATAGCCTGCAAATATACACATCAAATAAATCACTGAATAAGGAGGAATGAAATGGAACAGATCTATTAAGAAAGGTATAGTGAAGTGTGTTCACTGCTCCAGTGCACTGAAATGAATTTGGACTAGTTTTATTGCACTGTTATATTGGAATACTAAACACGAGACTGTAGACAATTTACAAAAGTAACTGAATAACGCTTTGAGAATATTTGTAGATCTATATTGACAGATTTCCATCTTCAAAACTCTCCTCAGATTAATAAATTATAACATATTCAGTTACTAAAATATCGAGATGGACACATTCCATCAATTACTGAAGAAATAAAATGGTTTGTATCAGCCTGGGAAATGTAAATCCCTGAAGTTTCTGTGAAACAAAAACTTCACAATTAGATACAGTTCTAAGAACACTGTCAAGAAATGTTAAACTTTGCGAGAGCAAAAGTGTTGCTTCAGTGATACAACATATTTAAAGCCCTCTGTACAATGGCTTTGCCCAGGAGGAGTTAACTTTGTCAAGGTCAAAATTCAGAATACATCTGTTTAGTATGAGAAATTTATAACATAGTTTAAGGAAGTTGAACTAAAGGAATATTTCTAATGGATAAAGAAAAAGATTGAAGAATACAAGTAGGCACACAGCTAAACTACATTTTGATTTGGCATCCTTCAATATGCTGAAATTCATCCTGAAACAATCACCCACCACAAGAACAGTACAGTACTTAAGCATCAAATTACAGAAATTTCAGGGAAAAAAAAAAAAAAAAAAAAAGTTTAATTGATACATAAGTGATACCACAGATATCCAAGCAAGACATTTTGCACAGACTGAATGGAAACTGGAATTGCATTATATGGAACTGAACTAAGTTAGTTATGTTGCATGGAAACTGGGTATCTTTTCTTTTTTTAAACAAGCTTTTTAAAAAGAAGGGAAAAATCAAGGCCTGCCTGTTCACCCATCTTTACTCTAACAAAGAAACTAGAGATACAATGTTAAGATGGCACCTAAAATGCCAGTTATTTGGGCTTTTCAATCAGTAAGTGACAAAGATTTTGTTAAAAGAATAAAGGGGGAAGGAAGATGAACTTCAAACTTTATTATAAGGGTAATGAGATGTTAAAAATGAAGCCATGATTTCCTATTGTAACAATATCAGTCATTAACTACTAGAAAATTACTTAAACAGCATCACATAGAGAGCATGAGATGCAACAGATGTAGGAAAATGGTACTTTATATATTCTTAATTTTGCATGGTTTATAAATAAAGGCCTCTGGGATTAATATTTTCTCACAGTTAATGACTACCTCACTTCAGGGGCAAACTCCTCTGGATAGTCATTAACTGTCAAGAAATGCTGACCCCACAGGTCATTCTTACTGAAGTGCTGTATAATGCATATAATAGTTATGTAAATGCTGAGTATCACTGCAATAAATATTTAAATTAGGTGCTTAGGAAAAGCTTATGGATCATTCTTGAACAAATGCCTTGGCTGGGTGCAGAAGGTGGGCACAAGGAAGGTCTGTGAACACTTGCACACAAGGGCAACTGGGCCTAAGTGGTTTTTATTCTCAAATCAAAAGGACCTGGGATTAAGGTTTAATATCAGTAAAGATGAGGGATACTGAGACTGAAGAGACTCCTGTGTGGAGCCCTTCCCTTTCTGGTGTTTGGCTGCAGGGAGGAATTCTTTATTGCACTGCAAAATAAATAGAATCCACTGCCAAATATTCTCATTATGCCACAGAGGTGCGTGTCCAGAACAAAAGCATTTATTTTGCTATCCCTCCTTGTATTTGGATGGGTAGTTCAGGCACCTCCCTTAGGATCACAACCATTATTGTCTCAAGTGAAAGCTATATGTGTCCAAAGAGTGTCCCTGAATTTTAAGCACTGAGCCTCCTCAAGTCTGCCAGTCAGATGTGTTGATGGAGGAGGAAGTTCTCTGTCCTGAATTTAGACACCCGACAAAGATTGCTATCAAACTTGTCTACTTTGAATTCAGAGCACCAGGTCCTCTACTGTGGATAGATATAAAACTGGGCAGTTATTCTTTTTAAAATGCTGATGGCCACGGTGTTCACATTTGCATAATAATAGCCACTAAGATAGAGAACACATGTAGGAAGTGAGTATTCAAGGATCTTTTTCTTCCTAAATTTGAAAGGAATTATGTTTACTTTGCATACTTCCCAAGTAAGCGTTTAGTTAGGGAACACTGGATATCCACAAGTACACTGGATATCCACAAGTCTATAGGTCCTGATGGGATGCACCCATGAGTGCTGAGAGAGCTGGCAGAAGTCATTGCTGGGATGTTCTCCATCACCTTTGAAAGTTCCTGGAGAACAGGAGAGGTGAGTGAGGACTGGAGGAAAGCCAGGATCATCCGAGTCTTCAAAAAGGGCAAGAGGGAGAACCTGGGAAACTACAGACCGGTCAGCCTCACATCCATCCCTGGAAAGATAATGGAACACTTTGTTCTGGACATAATTTCAAAGCATCTGGAGAAAAGAAAGCTATCAGAAGTAGTCAACAGGGATTCAAAAAGGAGAAATTATGTCTGACTAACCTGACAATCTTCTGCAATGGTATGACTGAATGGATAGATGAGGGGAGGGCAGTGGGTGTTGTCTACCTTGATTGCAGAAAGGCTTTTGACACTGTCTCCCATAATATCATAGAATCATAGAATCATCCAGGCTGGAAGGGATGTCCAAAAGGTCATCTAGTCCGACCTCCCCACAGTAGCAGGGACACCCCCAACTAGACCAAGTTGCCCAGGGCCTCGTCGAGCTTTGCCTTGAATATCTCCAGGGAAGAGGCCTGAACCACCTCCCTGGGAACCTGTTCCAGTGTTCTACCACCGTCAGAGTAAAGAATTTTTTCTAATATTCAACTTAAATCTACCCTTCTCCAACTTAAATCCATTGCCCCTCGACCTGTATATCCTCATAGGTAAACTTAAGAGTGGATTAGATGAATGGACAGTGAGGTGGATTGAAATCTGGATGAAAGAGAACTCAAAGGGTTGTGATCAGTGTCAGAGAATCTAGCTGGAGGTCTATAACAACTGGAGTCCCCGAAGGATCCTTACTGGGTCCAATCACCTTCAATATTTTCATCAATGACCTGGATGAAGGGATGGAACATACCCTTAGAAAGTTTGATGATGATACAAAACTTGGAGGGGTGAGACTGACACATCAGAAGGCTGTGCCACCATCCAACAAGACCTGGACAGGCTGGAGGGTTGGGCAGAGAAGAACCTGGTGAAATTTAACAAGGGCAAGTGTAGGATCCTGCACCTGGGGAGGAATAACCCCATGCACCAGTGCAGGCTGGGGGCTGACCTGCTGGAAAGCAGCTCTGAGAAAAAAGACCTGGGAGTCTTGATGGACAACAGGATGCACTGGGACCAGTTCTGGGCTCCTCAGTTTAAGAAGGACAGGGAACTGCTGGAGAGGGTACAGCAGAGGACCACCAAGATGATTAGCGGCCAGGAACATCTCTCTTACGAGGAAAGGCTGATGGACTTGGGTCTTTTTAGTCTAGAGAAGACTGAGCGGGGATCTGATCAACCCCTATAAATACTTCTCATCCCTATCTCAAGTTCTGCTTTGCTCTTTACATTAGATCAAACACTGGATAAAAAGCAAATGCTTGAAAAGATCTCCCTGTACCGAATACTGTACTATCTAGACATTACTTCTGTGAGCAAAGACACTGCACCTCTCATAGATGTTAGGGGTCTCCACACCATATATCTGAAATGCAATGAAGTTTGAGCAAAAGTACTACTACTAACTTCTCACAATAATGCACTTCTATAAAACATCGTACATAACTGCACACCATGGTTTTAGTCACTGTGTAAGATGTATGGTTTTAACTGGATATCAACTGAATGTCCATCCCTCCAAGATTAGGTAGGAAATTTCCAAATTATTAAATCACTAAGATATAGGCACCATAAAAGCCATTTTTGTTTATCAAAATGAGTGATCTGCATCCATCATACAATCCCTTCCTTTGCCACCAGATGACTTCTTAGGGTGTGCTAAACACACAGCACATATATATAATTATGACGTAATTTATAAAATCCATAGTCTTACTACTGTAGCCAAAACATAATCCTGCAACAGTAATAAATCATAAATATACCAATAAATATAAAATTAATAATAGTTTGCCTGGAAACTGAATACAAGTGTATTGAAATGCTACAATTAACAATACTGTTTTGCAAATTCCCAATAGCAGGACATAGATAGACAAAATTTCACATAGGTATGTGAAAAATCTATTTCCCAAAGGGATATACAGTGATAAGGATAGTTGCAAGGAAGATCCAAGAAACAAAGAGCTTCCAGAAGACAAAACAAACACAAGGGGCTGCAAATGTGTGGGACATTTTCCCAAATGCAGAACAAGGTTGAAAAGAAAAGAGGCAGTGCTGAGAACAGAAGACACTCCTTCAGCTTTTTGCAGGGGATGAAGGGGCTGGGGAAGAAAATACCCTAAAGCATAAATAAGGAAAATCAGAGAAGAAAAAAAAAAAAAAAAGAAAACTCCATTTCCGTTATGATTTTTCTTGTTAAATTGCTAAAAATCAACAGTTACAGTAGACATCACTGCTAACTTTATAGCTTCAGGTCTGTGGTATGGTATACTCACAGCTAAAATGGAATATAAATGCAAAAGGTTAAAAGGTTTGTATATATAGTAATGGTGATGCATTTAACCAAAACCAAGAACTGCCTGAATTTATAAAAAGGACTGACCATTTACACGTAATGTGTGGTAGGAATTAGCTTACTTTCATAGTTTAAAACTGTTCTGATTTGTCAGTCTTCTAAACACTCTCATCACAGTGATCTCTGATTTCTCACTGAAGCATGTATCTGCTGTTACAATACAAATACTCAGCTAAGAAATGCTTAATATCAAAGTAAAATATAAAAAAAAAAAAAAAAAAGATTTAGAAATTTACCGTGGGGTAGCAATCACAAAGAATGCTGAATTTACAAAAGATGGTCATTGTCAGAAAGGAACTGAGAGATGACAAGTATAATTAAAATCTAATAAGAATATATCTGCTATGACAAGTGCATCCTATTAGGCATCATACCTTCAAAGTAAAAGATAGAGAAAAATGAGTGATTTTTAATTGTCAGGAAGACGGATCTGTTGTTGTTGTTGTTGTTGCATTATTTATCTTCTAAAGAGATTTAATTTTGTGCCATGTTTTCAGACAAAAATTCAAACTGATTGATGTGTAGTCCACTTTTTGAACTGACAGGAGTCAGAAACATTCTTAGTTCAAGACTAATGTCTAGGATATACCTGAATGTTTTGGACTAGAGTAGACAGGCTACAGGAGAAACTTCCTGGAAATAAAAATAAATAAGATCTAATCAACAAGTACATTGTATCCAATATATAGCCCAGGCATATATTCTCACAGTGGGCGTATGTATACCCTGCCATCCAAGACCAGAGACTTTTTGAACTGTAAAATCTCCTTCCTGGTGTTGGATAGAGCTGTGTAGGGCAGAACATACACACATGCCCTCTCAGATCTGACTCAGCCAGAAAATTGCTATGCTGCTGTGTATTTTAAGGATTCTGTGAAAATCGAAAAAGGCAGATTTTTTTTTTTTTGTAAGAATGAATGCACCTTAAAAACCTACAGATACTGAAAAAATCTTTCTGTGTTCAACTGAAATATACATTATGCAGTAAACTAGCCTAAGTAACAACCCAA
>VZRU01015262.1:227548-238438 GCA_013398155.1 Pedionomus torquatus
TATGTTTTTTTTTTTTTTTTTTTCTGCTGGATTAGATAACTTCCAGTTCGGCAAGGATAAAGGATATTTTCAAGTTCCTAAAGGATAAAGAAGCACTAGTATTAGCACAAAAAAGGGAGAATACACTTGCAGCTAGAGTTGGAATTCACTGGGGAGGAAGCAGCTCAGACTGATTCAGCCTGTGTTGGAAATAATTCTGAGCAACTTAAAATTCTGCAAAATTTAAGAACAAGCTGCTGCTTCCTGTGTTAGCAGGTTGTGTTGGGATGAATTATCCAGGTCCCTCTAAATGGCAGTACTTCCCTCTGTTGTATCAGTTACTGCTTGTAGTTTTGTATCATAAGCAAACTTGCAAAGGGTTCATTCTATCCGATCATCCAGACCATCAATGTTGATGTTAAACAGTGTAAGACTCAGTACCAGCCACTGGGGTACACTAATTGCAACTGTCCTCCAGGTGGATCAGCTACTACTGACCACAACCCTCTGGACACTTTGTCAGGAAGTGTAGTGATAGGACAAGGGCTAATGGCTTTAAAATGAAAGAGGGAAGATTTAGACCAGATGCTAGAAAGAAATTCTTTACTGTGAAGGTGGTGAGGCACTGGAACAGGTTGCCCAGGGAAGCTGTGGATGCCCCATCCCTGGAGGTGTTCAAGGCCAGGCTGGATGGGGCTTTGAGCAACCTGCTCTAGTGGGAGGTGTCCCTGCCCATGGCAGGGGGGTTGGAACTCGATGATCTTTAAGGTCCCTTCCAACTCTAACCATTCTATGATTCTGTGGTTCAGGTATTTTTCAGTTAACTTCCCTGTCCACCTCCTAGTTCACGCTTAATCAGTTTGTCTATGAGAATGTTATGGGAGCATTCTCCATATGGAGGCAATGTCAAGATAAGCAACATCAACTGCTCTCCTCTCATCCATCAAGATTGTCATCTCGTTGTAGAAGATTATGATATTGCTCAACCATGGTTTGCCTTTTGTAGATCCTTGCCATCTACTCCCAAGCAAGTTCTTGTCTTTCGTGTATTTGGAAATGGTTTCTAGGATTCATTGCTCTGTCACCTTCCAGGGATCACATTGAGACTGACCTGCATGGAGTTCCCCAGACCTTCTTGTTACTCCTTCTTTAAAGTAAGAATGATGTTTGCTTTCATCCACGTCTGAGGAACCTCATGCAATTGCCTGTTACCTTTCAAAGACAACCAAGAGTGGCCTCACAATGACATCAGTCAGCTCCCTTAGCACTCAGGATCACACCAAGTCCTGTCCACTTGTGAATGTCCAGTTTATTTATAAATTTTCTAATCTGATATTTTTCCAGCAAGAGGGAGTCTTCCTTGCTCCAAACTTCCCTCTGGTCTCAGCAGCTTGCTGAGGTTGCTTAAGGCTGGCTTGATTAATTAAGACTGAGGCAAAGGTGCACTGAGTTCAGCCTTTTTTGTGTCCTTTTTTTACTGTATCCCTTTCTCCATTCAGAAGCAGGCCATTGTTTTCTGTTCTTTTTGTTGTTCATGTACTTGTGTGATCCTTTCTTGCTACCCTTCGTGTTTTTTGGCAGATTTACTTCCATGTGTGCCTTGACTTTCCTGACCCCATTCCTGCACAATTGTACAGTATCTCTACATTACTCCTGAGTCACATGTCTGTGTTTCTACCTCTTGTACATTTGCTTTTTATGTTTAACTGGGAGATCTTTGTTCATCCAAGCAGGCCTCCTACTGCCTTTGACTTTCTGCTCATCTATAGGCTCAAGTTCTTTTGCTTGGAGGATGTGATTCTTGAATATTTTCTGGGACCTATTTTCTCTCTGGGACAGTCTTCATGAGGTTTGTTCAAGCAGATCATTGAAGAGACTAGAGGCTGCAATCCTGACATTAGCCCTGCTCTTACTATTCAGGATTCTGAACTTCTGTCATGTTCACTGCAGCCAAGGCTGCCCTGGCCTTCAGAAGCCAAACAACCCTCCTTTCTTTGTAAGTGTGAGAACCAGTAAAGATCCGTCCCCTTTTTGGCTCCTCAGTCTCCTATGTTAGGAAGTTGCTATTCATGAACTCCTAAAACCTTCTGAATTAATTGTGCTCTGGTATGTTGTCTCTCTGACTGCAAATAGTATTTATTGACAGGCACCTTTGGCTGAAATGAAGGTTTTCACATTGACTGGTGACATGTCTCAAACCTCAGTGGATGAAAAGAGAGGTGGATGCTTTGCCTGGATGATTGTAGTTGCTGCTGAAGACATGCAAGAATGGTGGAACAAGACTGCCCTGTTCCAGCGTGTATCAGACATTCCTATAGCAATTTTTACAGGCTAATATCATCAATAAATAAGGTATATACAATATTTTTTTATGTTTTGAAATTCAGTTTTCTGCCAGAAGTGCTGAAAACAGTAATAAATATTTTACTACATGACTCATGCTGCCTGGAACAAATTTTAATGAATTACATCTTAATGCTGCAATCCAAGCATTAAACTGTCAAAGTTATGATTAATAGAGTTGCATTCTAATAAAGGGAAAAAAGCTCTACAAAAGAAGAGAATTTTATTCATCATTGTAATGACAGTGATATGATAAGCTTACTGCATGATCAAATGTTTTGTAATAATAGAAATATACAGAAAATACATTTTATGGAAACAGAGCTGAATCACATACTTTTGAAAAGCCATAGTGTAGCAGTGATGACCTTCTTAATATTCCTACTGCAATAAAAAAGGGGAAGGAACAAATATCTGCATTAGTCATAGAACGACTACTTCTTTACCAAAATATGAAATTTTATGGTCTAACTTAGGGATATAGTAGTTATTTAAAGAAAATTTTAAAAAATTAACACATTTAAAACTTTTAGGTTTTGTTTCAGCATGAAACCCAACAACATTTAACTTCAGATTGACCCGATTGTTTCCACAATTGCTTCATTCAGCCAACGAACCAAAAAATCAATTAGTTGCACAGCCTTATTTTGATGGTTCTTTTCTTACTTGACTAGTCTCAGAGAGAGTAAACAGCATAATGGCCCCAGGAGCAATCTACCAGAAAAAAAAAGTTCTCAAACTAAAACATTAACACATAGAGAGAACCGTTACTTCAGACTGATACCTTCTGAAGGTAGTTATTTAGGTGTATGTGACAGAATACCATGGATCATCCCTAAATTATTTTTCTTTTCATCACTACTAGACACTTCAAAAAGGTCAAACACAAATCAAACTGCATTTCTTCTCCAGGTTAGAGAAATAACATGGATTATACTTCCAGAACTTTAATCAAGTATCCACACAATTTATTTGTTGTTTTGAAGAAGAATGGAGGTATAGGGGTGAAATTTGAAGTATTTTATCATTTAGATCTAAAAGATTTTGCTCAGGTTAGAAATGTGGCTTCAGATTTGTGCAAGATATACTTGAAGATTAGTTGACTGTCACACAAGTAGAAGTGCATCTCTGATACATTCTGGTTTACTCTTAGTGCCTTGGTATCAATCATCTTGCTGAAAAGGAGTTTAGAGAAAAGTACACATCAACACAGACACACGCACACTAAGACACACTCTTTAAATTCTAATTTAATTAACTTATAAAAAATTTAACCCTAAATTACTTAATAATAAAAGATAACACTTTTTATTACTGCAGACTGATTAGTAAAATGAAATGTGGTGAACGACAAATTAAAATATTCTCTACAGAAGGCGAGGGAAATCCTGCTACAAATAAATAGTAGCATTGCTTTTACAGTCATTAGTAAAGTTAAGGAGTAAAAAAAATTGCTAAATTCATGATAAAATAGTTCATTGAAATATGTAATTCCACTTTGCCAGGAAATCTGAGATCTGAACTAGACTTATTAAGCTAGAGGTCATCAACCATGAGGAAAATATTGGCACATTGTTATAATTAGTAAGCAAATGAAATATTTATAGAATAAATTCTATATTTTAAAGAACCATAATGAAGTTCCCAAAGTCTTCTTGCTAAATTTAACAACAATCTTTGTAGCCATTTTTCCCAATAACAAGAAAGGAGTCACTGTTTCAGTCTTAGAATAAGATAACAAATAAAAATTTGAGGTTATTTTTACTTTCTCCTAGAGCACACTGCTAAACCAAACCGGTGTATTTTTCTCCATAATAACGAACAGAGAGCTCAGAATTGCTGTGAAAAGATGCTGAACAGGAAACACACATAAACAGCTACTCCACTAGTGAAGCAGGTCAAAGAAAAACCATTAGTGTCTCTAGCTAAACTCATCAAACACAGTGCCAACTTATCATTAATATATCACTTCCTGATGTCTCAGGGTCCTGATTCCATTTTTATGCAGTTGACCTCTCCTTAAGAGCTCTCTGAAGAAAGTCATACCATAAGATTTTTCATAGGTATTTAGCTCTAATTTGACACATCAAAGGCAGCTGACGATATTTCAGCAATGTGTACATCAAACATCATACTCATAACTGAGAGAGAGCAGTAAATAGCGATTGTTTCTGCCTCATTCTAAAAAAGAAAAACAACAAACCCCAAACCTAAACTTAGATTACTAATGAATCTCTAATTTCCTCACAAAGACATACACATTTAAAATGTCTCATATGTGTGCATATGTATCCATGTGTATAAAATGACACATAAATATTTTTTCAGGAGTACAACATGACTATTAAGTTTTCTGTATTTCTTACAAATATCTACATCTGATTTCAATAGGTCAGAGGACCATAATTTTTACTTCTCCAGCTTAATGCAGAAATCTTGACATGGTAACATTAAGGATTGTTGGTAAGATGACTAAAAGCTTAATAGCATGGTGATTGATTTTTTTTTTCTATAGACCGTAGAGGACTTTGAGTGGATACCATCATCAAAATCAGAAAGCACTTGCTGACTTGTTCTTTAAAATTATATGTAATTTAAACAAAGCAAAGCTTCTGATATTTCTGATTATTAAAAAAAATGCATCAAAAAAGAGAACTGTTGTCATCTTGCATTTTCAATTTGCATCATACACTTCAGGATATAAAGAGATTTTTGTCAAAAACAGATTCAGGTTTTTAAAGTACTGCTAAACCCATGACTTTAGCTTCAACACAGAACATTTACCAGATCATCATGCCATACTTGATTTTTTCCCAGGGGAAGTCTTTAACACAATTAAAATTAAAAATGAAGAATGAAGAAAAACGATTATGACCAAATTCATAACTAACATACACCTTTTAGTTGAAAGTATATTTTTGTCCCAGCTGATATCTTTGCCTTGCAATGTACATTTTAAAAACACAAGTTCATTAAACTTGCCAAGTAATGGATGAATTACTCAACAACTTTTTTGCGTTTATGGGCAGTGAGATGAAAAAAAGAAGAAGAAAAAACATTTGATTTTAGAATATTTACAACAACAAGAGTTTCAATGGAATGTGTTAGAATACAGAGATTCCTACATTTAGCACAATGTCTTATCGATTACCTGAGCTGAAGTAATTTGTTTTTTTACAAATGATCTTTTAAACCACCCAAGAAGTTTAGAAAAAGTGAAATTGAATATTGTTATCACCTACATTTTATTTCTTTCCTTATTTATTATTTGAATTTTGTAAAGGTTATTGTTGGAAATTTAAAAATTAATGCATTAATGCATTATATTAACCATAAATATATTTAAAAGATGTTTTGATGTATTTATTAAAAAGTTACTGTTTAAGATAAAACTCTTGGCAGATAATCACATTTTTGCTATAAAAAAAAAGTATTATTATCTCATAATCCCATTGTATTGATGACACATGCCTGAAAATCCCATTGTATTGATGACACATGCCTGAAATCCACTCTTACCTACACTTAGAGCACATATTAACTACTAAAACAACTTTTATGTTCCACATGCAGATTTATACATTCCCGTTAACTGTTTTCCCTTAGCAGACAGATAGATACAGTTTCCCCATTCCATAGACCTCTGCCACACCCCAAAATGTCCACAAGAACAGGCAATGACTTGGGCCCCATCTGTGGACAGGGTAAGCAGCATGTTGGATGGTTTAGCCCCAATATCAGGTTGGTTTGGTCATTGCTGCACTCACCCAGTTCCTTGCAAGGCTCACTCTTTTTCTGTTCAGGTAGTTCCTTCTGTGTTACTTCATACAATATACAACTTCCATTGTGTATTTTTCCCCCAACATTAAATCTCATTGAAGTACACACCAGATCTCCCCACCCTTCTACATTATTCACCAAGTGCACCTGGATTCTTGTGAGAAGATAATGGCACAAATGAGCTTGCTTTTTCTCAGGGGAGGAGCAACCTACCCTGCCTTCCCTAGTCACATCCCTGTGTACAGTACAGGGATCTTATTTCCTCCCACAGCATGTAGAAGCTTTGTTTGGGCAGAACAAGGATGATTAGCATATCCTAGGGTGTTAATCAACCCAGTGCTGCTAAATTTGTGTCTTAGTGCTTCCGTGCTCCAGTCCCCAATACTCTCAATATAGTCTTCCTCAGTCCATTATATCACTCAGTCTTCCAGAGGTTTGTGGGTGATGGGAGATGTGATACACTCAGTCAGTGCCTTGTTTCTTGGCCCAGGAGTCTTGCTGATCACTCCTTTATATTGCTCATCACTCTCCAGCTGATGAACCAGCTCATGGATGAGAAGCAGGAAGTCTCGGCGTGGTACTCGTGTTGATGCAAGATCATGATAGCAATCAACAGCTCCTGTTCTGTGACCCACAGCAACTCCACAACACTGAATTCCACTTGCTCTAGGAGTATTTGACTGTGACAAATACATTTTGGTTATGTGAAACTTGTTCAAGTGTTAAAAATTGGTTTACATCTTATTCAAACTATCCACAGAAAAACACAACTTTCTGTCAAGGGACATCTGTAATTCAGTTTGTTTCTTCCAAATGAACTATTTCATCATGTTAAATAAATAACTTAGATTTCATCTGTACCTACACTATTTTCTAGCTAAAGAAAACAGATATTGAAGTGTAATATTTACAAATTTCAATTTCTGTTTTATGAAACACTTGATAAAACTATCACCAATTATTAGCATCATTATGAAGGTGCTGACAAATATAGCTGACTAATTTGGACAAATGTTTTTGTACTGTTTCCAGCCTTTCAAGAAGATATGCCTGTATCGTAAAGTAGAAAATGAAGTCTATCGGATTTCTGAGAAGTGAATCAATAAACTCATAATGGTACTTCAGGGCAACCTTTAATGCAATACATCTTTATGATTTCATAATTATGAAAGTTTATAGAAACCAGTTGTGCATTTCTTGAATATTATTAACTTCTTTGATATGTCCATACCCCCAGGACCTATTCCTGGGAAAGCCCAGATAGAGTCTTCCCTTTATAAACAAGCCTTCCAAGAAATACACAAACAGCTGCTAATTTATTCTGAAAAAAAAAAAAAAAAATTAATAATCAGCAGGTTTCACAGAAGATCTCTGTATCAGAATGCTTACTTAAACTGCAATACAGGAGTAGAATCTACCCTGTGACTGTAGCATTTATTTGTCCTATATTTCTATTGCTCAAGAAAAAGAAGAGCTGGGTTTGAGGCGTTTATTTTGGTTTTGTTTCCTCCATTGTCTCTGTTCTTTACTCTCCTGTACAAGTAAATATGGTACCCAAAACAGTAGAAGTAGCACCTCCATGTTTCCAATGGCAGCAAAAGCTTTGTCCCAACCCATGTCCTCATCCTTCACCCTTCTTTTCCTGCAAGGTGCATGTTCACAGACCATGTCACCAAGAAAAAAAAAGGTAGGATGGGATTCAGGTTCAGCTTTGCACTCTTACTTGTAGGTGGCTACATGTGTGCTAGATATCTTACCTTCTAGAACAACTGATTAATGTCATCAGTGTACCTTGGAGAACTGTTCCCTTGTGTAACTGTGCCTTTAGGGCCCTGTGTTGTCTCGTGCAGCCACATGGGATTGGCAGATATGACAGAAGACTTAATAATATCTGTTCCTTTCCTTTTTGGCAAGGCAAGATCCCCTGAGACATCTTTGGCATCTTAATAACACTTTGTGCATGCACTTCAAGGTGAGCTGAATCATTCTCTCTCCCTAGCTGTACTGATTAGACTTTCACTGATTACAGCTGAAGCTTAGGAAGCACACAGAAACATATATGAAAACACTTAGATTATCATAACCTAGATATCAGATCTGTTAAATAATAGATGCTAATAGGAGTTAACAGGTATGGGCGATATTATGTCCTCAGACAAAATTTTACATTCTTTTCATTGCAATGGGTGGGAAACTTCATAAACAAAGTCAGCCAAAGAAAAATAGGATACTTTTTCCATCAGTGAATATCACTGAAAATTCTTTCTCCATTGTTTTATTATACTGGGCTAATAAGATAAACTGCCACTGACTTCTTATGCAGAAAGTTTTAAACAAAATCAAAATACTTGGCTCAGAAATCAGTGATAAAACCCTCATAGCTAATATGTCCAGAAAAATAAGAATTATATTATGAGGAATAAACATAAGCAGTACAGAAAAACAAGTACAGCCACACTAAACCAGATGGTTCAAATTATAAGTCAAATTATAACAAATTTTGAGGATAGAGCTTAGAGAGGAAAGCCATAGAAGAAAATAAGGGGAAAAAACCTGCCCTGCTAATCTTCAGTAAATCAAACTTGGTTTAAAACTTGAAATAAGGTAGTTAATAATTTTCACATTCTTGTGCTAGCAGCTTAAATACTACAATCACGAGCTGCCTGACACAGTATTTATTTCCATCACTTTTGAATTTATCACTCTGAATTTTAATTGAGCAGCTTTTTGTGTTTGTATTTTAAGAAAAAACTGTTATCTAAGTTCATCTTTTCTGCAATCTATTATTTTATGTAGTTAACTTTCTGGTTTTATTCTTCACTTTTCTAGGTTAGATCCTTTGTCTTTCCTCTGTTGGAGTTTTTTAATGCCATCAGCCATTTTTCCTACAATCCCTTGAATTCTGTGTGATGCTAAAGTATTGTAAGTGTAAATTTACAGTGTAAATTAGTACAGCATATATCTCCTGTGAAGCTATACTGTTGATTTACTTGTTTTTTTAATATTGTCCATATTGTTCTCCTCTTTGTTTCTATGCAGACTACTACTCTGTTTTCTTTTCAGCAGGAGAAAAGACATTATGCAAGTTCACCCCACTGGCACCTGGATTACTACCTGGTATTAGTACACCCACTGTAAATCCATGCAAAAGGTAGGGATAGTTTATATTTTTCCTTACAAGAGATACTATTTTGCATGCCACTTTATTTTCATTCTCTTCCTTGATGAACATTTTCATAGTTTCCATTTCTTACCAAATCTATTATCTGATTTTTTTTCACAAGTGAGAATGTATAACATATATTCATTTATACATATATAAATCTTAAAATATAAATAAGCATGGACTAGAGATATTTTAACATTCAACAAAGGAGGAATATTAAAGATTTTGAAACTGCTTCTTCCACAGAAAAATGGCTCACACTCAGGATAAGACATAAAAGAAAACCAAAGATTTAAAAGAAACCATAAAATACTTGCCTACCTCACAGATAGCTAATATGACAATAATGTGACTATCACTTTCTATGAGTGAAAGTAATTATCATAAAATAGATTTTATACCCACAAAAAAAAAAAAAAAAAGAAAGGGGATAAATTGGAAAATGAAATAGGAATCATGACATTCTAGAAGGAATAGAAATGTTTAAAACAATAGTACAAAAAAATCTGCATTTAAAAGTAAACTCATTTTCCCAAAGTCTAGGACATGTAGACTGATAGAAGATGCTTTTTAATCCATCAGTAAGCCTACAGGTTTCAGGAAAGTACTTGAACACACAGAACTAAAAGCTGTTCTTCAGATTAACAGTTTCAGATTAAGAGTCTTAATTTTTCTTATAGAAACTGTATTTGTATATTTATACTAAAAGTTGCAGAAAGCAGAGTAAAACTGAAATTTGTAAGGGACAATAATGTCTATCTACATAACAAAAATATTAAATTATTAAGAATGACTCCAATCCATATTTGTATCTTCTGGAACATAGTGTCTAAAATTCAGGAACACTGCGTTGTATTTACCCTTATCCCTTAACAATATTTGTGAAATTTCATTTTGGTAGTAGTATGTGAAAACTCCCAATTCTTCATAATTTCATTTATTTACTCTCAAATAATTAATTTTGCTTTAATCAAATGGTAAATATACTTTCTAAAGTCATACAGAAACTATTTAACATTTTATATCCTTTAATCTGTAGGAATTTGACAAGTTATTTAACTAGAATTAATTTTGATACTAAAATAAAATCAAACCATTGATTCAATTAAATGCTAAAATCTTCATTCCAAGAGAGAGTATAAAATAATTGTTAAAATAGAACTTAATTTTACACTTAAATCAATTATTAAAAAATCACCCAATTTTCCAGATGTAATTCCACCACTGATTTCCTAGGTAATGTTTGTAAAACTGGACAGCCAACTACCTGATAAAGCAAAATACATATAGCTGTAATTGCTATAGAAGGTCAGAAGCTGTAACAGTGTCTCCTGTATTTACTTAATAATTCATTCAAATATTGATGTACAGCATCTTCTAAATTTATTGTAAAGGGAAATAAATATCTGTAAACTATGCTGAGATACTAGAAAAAAGTCTGTATCATTTGGGATTATTGATAGTATGTCAATCCCAAGATTCTTTCTGGAACTAATACAAAGACAAATGCTGCTGAATATCATATTATTGTCTACATTTATTTGAGAAGCTAACAACATCTTGCCAGCATGAGAGAGATACTAGAATTCGGGGGGGGGGGGGGGGCGGGGGGGGGGGGGAGG